>JBAPLH010000272.1:1077500-1275727 GCA_037897445.1 Ceriops zippeliana
CTAGTAATCAAGGTTAATAAGCTCTTCAGAATTGAACAACAGCATGGTTGAAACTTGAAGCTGTAATTGACATGGAGAACCAAAAGAATAATAACAATCAGACCAAAAACAAATATCCTAATAATTCAAGTGTTCATTTAGTGTGTCAAGTAAGGAATGCAAATAAGTATCTAAAAATAATCTCTTTTTACCTTAAAAGAGAATTTTTTTCTAAATATTAAATAAACTGGTAATTTTGTCTTTTGTCCAATCATATCGATAATAACAATAATTTCAAATATTTACAGTAAATATGAATTTGATTTAATATTTTGAAAATTTCAAACTTCACGAATATTCTCAATAATTAATAAAGGAAAAATATATATGAGAGTTTTACCCTATAGATATGGACAATGAAAATATCTACATAATACCAAAAATTCATTAAAACAATAATTAAATTAAAGAACTAAATCATTAAATCTATCCTATTTGATGATTTAGTTATTGTATCGTTTATAAGTACTTTCAATCTTTGTGTCCAAGTATTCTATTTCTTTTTGTCAAAATAAAAATGTAAAATAATTCAATTACTATAATAGAGTATGCATGTTCTGAAAAAAAAAAAAAAGAAAGAAAGAAAGAAAGAAAAACAAAAACAATGTCATTTGAGAATCGTGTTTACATTCTATACATGCAATTGATGAGTTATTATCGTGGTTTCATAAACTTATTTAAAAAATTACCTAACACCAAGTTCTTCGTAACATTTGGTACAAAATAAGTTAGTGAACCCTTGTTCTACGTCAACACTTCCTTTTGTTGCAGAATTTTCCATAAGTACCATAGTTTCATCACCAACTAGTTTCATGGTATTGAATAACTTGTCTTTTCTTAAAAACATATTGGTTAATGTCAACATCAATCCACCATATTGTGTTATAATTTATTACATTGATTTTTATGTTAATAATAATTAATTTTTTATTTATTACATTTCTAAATATTTGCTTTGTTAAAATTTGTTTAAGTGATATTTTTATTAAAAATTCAATTATAATGTAATCTTATCAATATTAAATAATTTTGTACACTATTGTATTATTAAAAATTATAACTTTGAGTTTGATTCATGTATTAGTAGATATACTTAAGTTAAATTATATAGTTGTGTATATAAATTTTTAACTAGTTCTTTTGCTTCTTCTTAATATATACAAAAAACTTCATCTAAAAGTGTGTAATTATAATGAAATTTAGGAGAGAAATCAATTATTAGATGAAAACAAACTCTCTTAACACATTAATGATTTTAAGCTTTTGTAAATTTAGATATATGATTTACAATATTATTTATATAAATATATTTAATTTTAAAATTTGAAGGATTAATATTTATGATAATAAATTTATTAAAAAATCCAATAAGTAGTATCAACAGTAAGCACTTTAAAACAAAATATTTTTTTATATATGATAAAGTATATATATACATATAGTAATTAATAATTATTTTTTGAATATATGAAAATAATAAATTTTATATGTCTTATGCTAAATGATTATAATTTCAGTTTAAACAAATATAGACTGCATATATTAATAATAGACTTATGAGCTTAGATGTTGTGATATTTATTTTTATTTGAATGTATTAAAATTATACTTTATTAGTCACCAAAGTTACTAAACTATTATGTTTAAGATCATGCATATATTATGATTATAATATGATTGTCACCAAATTAATGAAAGTAGAATATTTGAATTGACATATATGCATTATTGTTATAATTTGTTAATCACTAAAGTGGTCAAACTAGTGTGCTTAATGATACACACAAATAAGTTATTTATCCATAATTTTAATAAAATATCTATGAATGAAAAATAATTGAAACAATTAACATTAGTTTAGGATTTACCTAAAAGTAAATTATTATTTTATAATCAATAATATGATTGATGTAAATTAATATTCTAGTTAAATAGATTTGTTTATTTAAAGATATGATATATATTTTTTCAAAAATTATTTAATTACTTATTAAAGTTAATAGTATTACTTATGATAGTATATCATAAGATTTTTTAAAGGAAAACTATAATATACTTTGAATGTTTTATTTGATTTAAGATTAATTATAAACATATATGGTTATGTAACTATTGTAATTCACTTGCATATTTCAAATATTATTTCATTCAACGATTGAACTTTTCAAAATGACATGATCAAGTCAATGTTTACTTATTTGTTATACATGTTGACTTACATTTAAAGTTCTCAACTTCTCCCAAGAATCTACTATTTTGTGATACTGAGAAGGGGGGTGAATTAGTATCACCACAATTTGTAATTTGCAAGTAAGTGAACAACTTCAACCTCTTCTTGAAAACGAATTCTTTCTTAGACTTGACTAAGGTAGATCTATTACTACCTACTAATCACAATAATGCCTAAAGTCACCTTTCAGACACCTTGTCTAATAGACAATTTGGATGTTCTTGTTTAGGTCTTTGTTAGGCTATGGGTTGACTGATACTTTAGCTGTGTTCACAACTCAATTCAAAATACAGAACATAAAGTAAATTAAGGACATATGAGATTTATATGGTTTCATCAACATGACGTACATCCACGATGGTAGGGACTCTCCCTTACCAAGACAATCCACTATACTTAAGAATTCCAGTTACACTAGATGTCTTAATCCTTTGCTCCTTTCACTATTGCAATTACTAAGCAAGTACAATACAAGAGTGTCATATACTGTGTCTACCCTTCTTCTAGCTTATCTTGTCTCTGTTGAATTGAAAGGTTGCTCTACTGCCGCTTAGAAGTTCACCATAACACTTTCTAACCTCTTTTGAAGAAATCTAGAAATACGTTGAGTTCTTTTTGATGCTTTACCAAATTTCTTCTCTAGGTTGTCTCACACAGCTCCTGCTATCACTGTCTCACAGTCTCACCTGTCTCCTATTTCACATCTCATGGCCTACCTCATGTTTCTAGTTTGGTGTTACACATCTCACGCACGTTTCTGGTTTGCACCCTTTTCTGGTCACACACCTCACGCACGCTTCTAATTTGGTGTTTCACATCTCACGTACGTTTCTGGTTTACACACCTTGCTGATTACGCACCTTACCACCGTTTTTGGTTTGCACTTGTCTGTTTCACACCTTCGGATAGCTTGGTTTGCTCTCCCAGTGGTCTTATCTTTCAAGGTTTCTCCTCTCTTCCCTTACAGACAGTGTGCTGTCTTCTCTCTTACATGAGTCACATGGTTTTCTCCAATCGTCACACCTTTTTGTCGTGTGTTCTCCCTTGCCTTCCAGCCTTATTTTGGCCATTCTCCTCCTTGCTTGGCTGTCCACCCCTTTGTCGTTGGTTGTGTTTGGCCGTGTAGATTGGTTTATATGTTTACCTTATTTGGCCATGCAGGTTAGTTTGGATGTTCACCTTTGGTTGGTCGGTTGTCCCCATTTGGCTATCCCTTTATGTTTTGCCATCCAGCACCTTCTGATTTGTGATTTGCCATTCACCTTTAGTTGTTGTCCAGCCATATCTTCCCTTGTTTTCTCTCTTTGGCTTGTCACCCTTTATTTTTTGCTGTCTAGCACCTTTTGATTTGTGATTTGCCATTCACCTTTGGTTGTTGTCCAGTCGTGTCTTCTCCTTTGCAAGTAGTGGTTTGTTGTTTGCTCCTTTATGTTTACTGAGTGGTTTGATTTGGATGTCTTTTTGTTTGGCCGACTCCTTCCTCACATTTTCTCTCTTTAGTCAGCTGGTTACCTAGGTTTTTTTTCTGTTTTGCTCAATTTCCAACCTCTCTTTATTTGTTGTCTTCCAATGGCCTTTATATACTCCTTCATGAAACCCTAATAAAGCTTACTTGTATCAAATTTACTATCTTGCCCTTCCATATGGCTTTTACATTCTTGCCCTTCCATGTGGCTTTTACTTTCTTGCCCTTCCATGTGGCTTTACTTTCTTACAGACTTAAACCTAGTTGACAACAGTTACAACCCATATAAGGTTATGGGAACAACAATCTCCCTCTTTGTAATTGTTGGCAACACTTATAACAAAAGACACTATGTAGCAGTTTCAACTCTCCCTAAATATGTACTCCTTCTTTCTTAACAGCTCCCCTGCACTGTTGCTTCTCTCCCATTTTACCAACTAATTAGAAATCTAAAAAACTCGCAAAGTAAAGATGGAGGATTCACTTGAACTTCAGGCTTGAGGAGGCATTTGCACAGATAGACTCAATCTGTGCTTTTTTAAATAGATATGTGGATAGAGGTTTAGTTAGAATATTTGAAATTTGATCTTTAGGGCCAACATACTCCAACTGAATTGTACCTTATTCTACTTGATCTTTGATGAAGTAATACCAGATGTCAATATGCTTGCTCCTTGAATGTTGAACCAGATTCTTGCTAAGATCAATAGCACTTTGATTATTATGAAGTACACTCACTAGTAACTTCACTTCAATACCCAAGTCTGCCAATTGTCTTAGCATCTATATCAACTGTACATGTTGCACAAGCAGCCATATACTCAGCCTTAACAGTGCTCAAAGCAACACTATTTTGCCTCCTACTTAACCATACAACACACTTTGAACCCAAGTAGAAACTGCAGTAGCTAGTTGATTTTCTATCATTTATACTTCTTACCCAGTCTGCATCAGTGTATGCTTGTAGTTTAACAAAATCCATAGCTTGATACCACAAACACATTTCCAGTGTTCCTTTGAGGTACCTTAGGATTCTTTTTACTGCCAACACATGAGACTCCTTAGGATTAGTTTGGAATAGCGCACATAGCTTGTATAAGATTAGGCCTTAATGCTATAAGGTACAGAAGGCTCCCTATCATCTTCTTATACTCTATAGGGCTTGTACTCCTTCCCTCTTGATCTTTTGTTAACTTGTAGCTCACTATCATAGGGGTACTGATAGGTCTGCTATCCTCTATGCTAAACCTTTTTAGCATCTCTTTGGCATATTTCGTCTAAGAAATAAAGATACCTTCTTCACACTGCTTTATCTGTAATCCAAGAAAGTACATCATTTCTCCAATCAATGACATCTCAAATTCCTCACTCATCTTCTGTGCAAAATCTTGGCATAGCTCAGAGTGATTCCCTCTAAAGATGATGTCATCTACATAAACTATGGTTATCGGTTGACCTTTCTTTGAGTTGAACACATACAAGTTATTATCAACTGTTCCTCTTCTAAAGTTTAACCTTCTTAAGTACGCATCCAGCCTACTGTACCATGCTTTTAGAGCTTGCTTGAGTCCATACATGGCTTCCTTCAGTTTGCACACATGTGTCTCATCCTCACTGATTTATACTCCATTAGGTTGTTCAATATACACTTCCTCTTTCAAGAGCCCATTTAGAAAGGCAGATTTCATATCCATCTGATAGACTTTATACCTCTTGTGTGCTGTCAAAGCTAAGAATATTCTGAGATACTTGGTTGTTGTCTTCTTCCCACTCAATAGCTTATATGGCGTCTTATCAGTATTGGGCCTTAGTAATACTCTATTTAGTACATGCAAGGCTATAAATGTTGCTTTAGTCCAAAATCATATGTGAAGCTTAGATTCTAGCAATAAAGTTCTTGCCATTTCAACCACAGCTCTATTTTTCGTCTCTACCACCCTATCTGTTGAGGTGTTCTTGTTGCTGCCAATTGGTGATAAATTCCATATTTCTCAAGATAATCTTCAAAAGCTTTATTTGTAAATTTAGTGCCTTGATTTGACATCAATACTTTGATCTTCCTTGCAATTTCATTTTTAGCCAATCTTCTATATCTCTTGAAACAATTCAAAACTTCTAACTTGTATTTGAGGTGTATGATACGAGTCCTTCTCAAATAATCATCAATAACCAAGATGAAGTACCTCTCACCATTCAACCCTTTTGTCTTGATCGGTCCACACAAATCAATATGCACAATGTTAAGCACTTCTTTAGAACTGAACTCTTTGGTCTTATACTGCTTTCTAGCATGTTTTCCTTTAGAGCATGTTAAGCAAACATACTCTCTTTCTCTCATGAGGTTGAGAATGTATCTGATTACATGAGTAGTGGTTAGCTTCCTCATGTTCTTCTGTCATAATTTTCCTAGCATCCTATGCCAAAGCTGATTTTCTTCTTCCTTTGTAAGTAGAAAGCTATTTGTCTTGTCCTCATCAATCACGTAAAAATTTTCAGCTATTCTCTTCTCGGCTGCAACAGTATTGCCTTTTTTACTCTTTATTTGGCAACCTGTTTTTGTGAATATCACTTTGTAGTCGTCATTGCATAGTTGGCTGACAGATGTTAGATTATATCTGAGTCCTTCAATGTACAGAACATCTTTCAAATTTCCTTTTCTAATGTTTATTGACTCCTAACCATTTATGTTGAGTGAATCATTATTGCCAAACTTGACTCTGCCTTCTCTTCACTTGTTTAGTTTTGACAATTTACTCTTGTCTCTCATCATGTGTGAAGTATATCCACTGTCAACGATCTACTGCTTATCCTTGTAATCATCTTTGAGTGCAATTTCAGCTATATTAGCCACCTCCCTTTTAGCTTTATATTCCTTCTTTTCAACTGGCTGGAAGATAGTTTTTTCCTGTTTCTCAGCTTTGACTGCACCGCTTTTTTTCACTGTGCCATCGAGTGCCTTCTTTTGTTCAGGGAGAAGTGTCATGCATCTCTTGGCATTATGGCCATCTTGCCCGCACCTTTCACACTGTTCCAAGTCTGCCAATATAGAAAACTTGTTCCTTGAAACCATTGGTTTAGGCTTCCATCAACAATCCTTGTCAGTGTGTCCTTGCTTTTTACAGTATGTGCAAGAACTCACTATAGGTGTTCTCTTCTGAATTTTGTACTGTCTCCCCCTATATGCAGCATCAGATCTTCTCAAGTTGGAGACATATACTAGCTTTCTCCACTAGCATTTACTCGCTTATGACCCTAAACTCCACAATAAAGGCAATGACCTTGAAACTACTTGTTCTTGGGTCTGATCACCACTTATCTTCTTCTGTTCATCACTTGCTGTGTAGGCGGCTTCTTTGCTTGTTTGACTTTCATTTCAGTCACCTTCTTCTCCTTCTTCTATTTAGCCGTAGCCCTCTGCTGGTTGACTTTCTTTTCTTCCTTCTTGTTTGCCACCCTAGGTTGCATCTTCAGATCTTCTTTATTCTCAACTATCTTCTTCTGAGTCACAACCTTCTCTTTCAACTTCTGTGGCACATTCTTATTTTCTTTAGCCAATGCAGCCTCAAATTGCTGCACTTTCTTTACATTCTTCTTTTCTTTTGCAAAACTTGCTTCTCTTATCATTTTAAGCTTCTACAAGTTCACTTTGCTACTTTTGAGTTGTTGCTAAAGTCTCAGTAACTCTTTCTCCATTTCTTCAATTTTTGAAGCCCTTGAGTCAAGCTCTACTATAAGGTCTTCACATATTTTGGTCTGTTTTTCAAATCTTTTCTTCAAGTCAATATACACAGCCTTTATTTCATCTTTTTGACTTTTAGCTTCCTCAGACTTTGCTTTAACTTGTTTTATATGGGCCTTCAACTTTCTTATGGTTCTGCCCCTTCTATTATCTCTTTTGAAGTTGCTTCCAGCTCAGCTTCAAGATCTAGCACTTCTTCATCAACCTCCTCTTCCTCTTCAGAGGTTGAACTAGCACCTTGTGTTGATGCCATAAAGACATGTTCATTTGATGAGTCTTCATCTTCCTCCTCATTAGCTTCTTTTATTTGACTCATTTAGCTCTTGAATAAGACTCTCTTCTTCCTCTGTGGGTTGGCAATCTTCTTACTGGACTTCTTTGATTTGAATGATGATATTTTCTATTTTGAATTCTGCTCATCATTACCATCCTCATCTTCATCATCAAGTTTCACTTTGCACTGAGAAGCAAAGTGTCCAGTCTGCCTACAATGATAACATCTCAAGGATAATTATCCTTTTCCCTTCTTAGACCCCTTTTTGAATTTCCTTGTGAAGTAAGCCAATACTTCACCTTCGCTTTCTTCCTTATCACCATCATCATCTTCACTAGATGATTCTTCCTTTTCTTTTATCTTCAAGTGTCTCATAGCTTTGAAAGCTACCTCCTTTGATACCTTTGATGTTGAGGAGCTCTCAGTTGACTTTATTCTCATCTTATATGCAATGAGATTGCACTGGAGATCATGCCAAGACTTAGAATTGAGATCTCTACTCTTCTCTATGGTTGCCACCTTTGAGGCAAACCTTTCAGGCAGAATTTTCAGAATTTTCTTTATAATAAATGAGTCCTTCTTGTTCTTCCCATGACTTCTAAGGTCGTTTACAACATTCACAACCCTATTGAAGAACTCTTGGACTATCTCATTTTTTTTGCATTATGAGAGATTCATATCTCTCTTTGAACACTTAAAGCTTAGCCTCCTTCATTCTGCCATCACCTTCATAAACTTTCTGCAGTTTGTCCCATATCTCTTTAGCAGATTTGTAGTCCATAACTTTAGCATACTTAGCATCTCTCAATGTTGAAATGATGCCATTTAAGGCCTTCCTATTTATCTCAAACTGCCTTAATTCCACTAAGGTTGGATCTTTACCTTCTTCTGGAGCCACAAAACCCTCCTATACGAATTTCACCACGTTCATGCCCATGGTTGCAAATACCACTTGCATTCTTGCTCTCCACATATAGTAGTTGGTTTCGTTGAAGATTGGAACCTTCTTACTGTAAGTAGTTCTAGTGCTGGTACTGACATCCATTTCTCAGTATGCTGAACAAGCTAAAACTTCTGAAACCCTTCAAATTAGTACACCAAGTTTTTAATCTTTAAATTGGTGAACCTGTGCTCTGATACCAATTGAAGTTCTTGACTTCTCCCTAAGATCTACTAGTTTATGATACTAAGAGGGTGGGTGAATCAGTATCACCACAATTCGTAATTCACAAGTAAGTGAACAACTTCAACCTTTTCTTAAAAATGAACTATTTCTCAAACTCGACTAAGGTAGATCTATTGCTATCTACTAATCATAATAGTCCCCAAAGTCACCTTTCAGACACCTTGTCTAATAGACAATTCAGATGTTTTTGTTTAGGTCATTGTTAGGTTATGGGTTGGTTGATACTTTAGCTACATTCACAACTTAATTCAAAACACAGAACATAAAGTAAATTAAGGACACACGAGATTTACGTGATTTTGTCAATGTGGTGTACATCTATGGTGCTAGGGACTCTCCTTTATTGAGACAATCCACTATATCTAAGAATTACAGTTACAATGGATGTCTTAATCCTCTGCTCCTTTTACTATTATAATTACTAAGCTAGTACAATACAAAGAGTGTCACTTACTGTGTCTACCCTTCTTTTAGCTTATCTTGCCTTTGTTGAATTGAAATGCTACACCACTGTTGCTTAGAAGTTCACTACAATGCTTTCTAACTTCTCGTGAAGAAATTTGGAAATACGTTGAATTCTTTTCGATATTTTGCCAAATTCCTTCTTTAGGTTGTCTCACACAACTCCTAGTTTCACCATCTCACAGTCTCACCCATCTCCTATTTCATGTCTCACGACCTACCTCACGTTTATGGTTTGGTGTTACACGTCTTATGCACGTTTCTAGTTTGCACACTTTGCTGGTCACATGCACGCTTTTGGTTTGGCGTTTCACATCTCACGTACATTTCTGGTTTGCATGCCTTGCTAGTCACACACCTTACCACCATTTCTGGTTTGCACACTTTGCTGGTCACATGCACGCTTCTGGTTTGGTGTTTCACGTCTCACATACATTTCTGGTTTGCACACCTTGCTGGTCACACACCTTACCAACGTTTCTTGTTTGCTCTTGTCCACTTCACACCTTCAGACAACTTGGTTTGCTCTCTAGGTGGTCTCCTCTTTCAAGGTTTCTCCTCTCTTCCCTTACGGATGGTGTGCTGTCTTCTATCTTACGTGAGTCACATAGTTTTCTCCAGCCATCACACCTCTTTGTCATGTGTTCTCCTTTGCCATCCAGCCTTGCTTTGGCTGTTCTCCTCCTTGGTTGTCCACCCCTTTGTCGTTGGTTGTGTTTGGCCATGTAGATTGGTTTAAACATTTACCTTGTTTGGCCGTGTAGGTTGGTTTGGACGTTCACCTTTGGTTGGCCGGTTGTCTCCCTTTGGCTGTCCCTTTGTGTTTTGCCATCCAGCTCTTGCTATCTAGCTGTTCCTCTCTTGTTTTCTCTTTTTGGTCGGTCACCCTTTGCTATCTAGCATCTTCTGATTTATGATTTGTCGTTCACCTTTGGTTGCTGTCCAACCATGTCTTCCCTTGTTTTCTCTCTTCGGCTGGTCACCCTTTGTGTTTTGCCGTCTAGGACCTTTTGATTTATGATTTTTCGTTCACCTTTGGTTGTTGTCCAATCGTGTCTTCTCCTTTACAAGTGGTGGTTTGTCATTTGCTCCCTTGTGTTTGCCAAATGGTTTGATTTGGACGTCTTTTTGTTTAGTTGGCTCCTTCCTTACTTTTTCTCTCTTTGGCTGGCTGATTGTCTAGGTTTTTTGTCCATTTTTCTCAATTGCCGACCTCTCTTTATTTGTTGTCTTCTAATGGCCTTTATATACTCCTCTATGAAACCCTAATAGGGCTTACTTGTGATGAATTTACTGTATTGCCCTTCCATGTACCTTTTACGTTCTTGCCCCTCCATGTGGCTTTTACGCCCTTCCATGTGACTTTACTTTCTTGCACACTTAATCCTAGTTGATAATAATTACAACCTATACAAGGCTGTGGGAACAAGAGCATTATTAACGAGTAAACCCACTGTTATTATAGATTTAAATAGTAAGGACTAAAAGTTACATCATAAACTATAAAAATGAAAAAATAAGTTGAGCCTTATGTTTATAAAAGTGATTGTTAATAACAACATTAATAAAACTATTTCATGAATAGAGAATGATAAAAAAAAATTTACAGATTGTAAAAAAATAATTTTGTTTAATGGATTAGTCAGTTGTTGATACTTTTATAATAGAACTTATAATTATAAAGGTTATTTGATCATAAATTATGCAAGAATACATTATTAGAATGACTAATGTTGTAGTAAGAGTTAAAATCTTAAGATTAATGATAAATAATTCCTTTTGGTGTAGTTTATTTTAAACTAGCTATCTTTTAAGTATGGGTCATTTTAAATTTATTATGACATTATAAAAGGAAAAGATGAAAAGTTAATCAATTGACCAATATGCTTATTTAAGAGGAAACAAGAAAGAAAAATTATGTCATTTCATTAACCTTATATGTAAGAAAGTTGGAAAAATAATGAAAGTGAAAGTCAACCTATTGAAAAAAAAAAAGAAAAATGGAAATAGCCTACTTATATTATTCAAGTCAAAATGAAGAAAGAAAAGGGTGATAAATGTCACTTTTATAAATAATATTGGAAACTATTAGAGAGATTACTTGAAATGTAATGTTTGATTTGAAAAAGAAAGGAAAATTAAATAACTTAATATGTTTTGAGTCAAATTTAATTAAAATTCGTTATAATAATTGGTGGCTTTATTCTAATATTACTATTTATGCATCTATAATGATATAATGATTTATTATGACCTAATTATTTTAGTTAATATAAGGATACAAATATTTTTCTTAATCTATTTTTATTAATATTTTATGTAAACTAAAACATGATAAAATTTAAAAAAATTCTTACCATGTATTATAATATTGGAATTAAGAGTAGCATGATAAATAAAAATTTGCTTACTTGTGGCATAAATATTATAATTATATAACTAACAAAAGATTAGTAAGACTGGTTAATAATGAGATTCTTTTAAATTTATATTTTTCTGATTTTCAAACATGTATGGATTACATTAAATATAAGTAAATTAAACATAACATGAAAGCAGCCATAAGAAGTATCTAGCTTCTTAAAATTATGCATATTAATGTTTGTAGACATTTTGACATTATAACTCTTAGGAAAGAATTGTATTTCATTACCTTTATAGATGTTTTTTATATTAAAATTATGTTTATTTGCTTCATGAAAATCTATTATTGGATATTCTTGAGGCATGTATAAAAGAGGTTAAAAGCAATTAGATACAAGGTGAAAATTATAAAATATGATAAAAGTGATCAATATTATAAAAAATATAATGATTTAGGGTGGCGTTTCTATTTGTAAAAATGTAACTTTTATTGAATTATGGAGAAAATGAAAACTTAATTTAAGGTACTTGGATGTTTAAGGTTACCTAACAAAAATGAAAATCTACATGAAAAGAAAGTAGACACTTAGATGATTAGTAGTTATTTTATGAGTAACACAAAAAAAGTCTAAAAGACATATAACCATAGTTCAAGAATTGTAAAAATTGGTAATGTAAGATTTATTAAAAGTGGTAAAGTTAGTGAGAGTAATAAATGTCAAAATATAGATATAAGAGAAATTAAGGTAAATATTTTTTTTAACCATAACAATTTCTTCATTCACTACAACACCAAATCATGTTTAAGAAATTGAAGAACATTTGGATGAAGAGATAATCTTTGAAGAAACTAACTTAAAACTGACCAATGTAAATAAATTATAAGAGATAATGTTAAGAAGATCTTAAAGTGAAAAGAAGTCAACTATTTTGAATGATTATGTGGTTTATTTATAAAAGTTAAGTTTTTGATATTAAAATCTGTAAAATTTAGTTTCATTTTCACATATCATAAAAAGTATTCATTAAAGATAATTATGTCATTAATAACCCACTATGATTTAAAGTTATACTAGATATATGTGAAAATTGTCCTTCTTAGTAAAATATCAAAGAAGAAATGTACATTAATTAATTTAAAGGTTTTTATTTTTTTTATAAAAGGTGAGGATTAAATAGTATGTAATCTAAGGAAATTAAGTTATGAATAGAAACAAGTTTCCCTATAATGATATATTAATTTCAATGATAACTTAACATCTTTTTGATTTTAAAAAAACACTGTTGATCAATATATATACCAAAATATCAATGAGAGTAAGTTTGTATTCTAATCTTGTAAGTTGATAATATATTACTTACTAGTAATGTTTTAAGTATATTTCATGAGATTAAAGATTTAGTCTAAAAAAATTTCATAATAAAGATATAAAAGAAACATTATATATGATAACAATATACATTTTCCATTATAAATCACAATGAATGAAAATTGTCCCAAAATAACAATATTAAGAAAATTTTAGATAAATTTAATATGAATATATATTCATATAGAGTTATTGTTATATGAAAGGTGATAGATTCAATCTCATGCAATATTCCTAGAATGACATGAAACGTTGGGAAATAAAATCAATTCATATGCCTTTGTTGTTAGTAATTTAATGAATTTGCTAGTTTATACTGGACCAGATATTAGTTTTATAATCAAAATGTTGAGTAAATGCAAAAGTAATCCTTTGATGGATTACTAAAAAGTTGTAAAGAAAGTACTAAGATACCTAAAGAAATAAAAAATTACATATTTATGTACAAAAAATAATCACTTTAATGTGATTAGATACTTAGATTTAAACTTTATTAAATACATTGATAAAAAAAAATTCTCTTTTGGTTATTTATTCCTATCAAGAGAATGAGCAATTTTATAGAATAATAGAAAATTGTTTATGATTATTTTATTCATTATAAAATATAGTTTGTGACATGATTTAAAGTTATAATTTATGTATCATGATTGTGGAACCTTATTTTAAGAGTTAAGGTTGTTAACACAATTTTCAAGGTAATAAAAATTTATGTGATAATTCCAAAGTAATATTCTTCTCCAAGATTAACAAATATTTAATAGTATCAAACTTAATAAGAATCAAAGTATTTTGTCATTAAAAAAAGGTTAAAAAAACAAAAAGTGTCTATAAAATACTAATTGATCTTATGATAGTAAATTAATATGAAAGTTAACAACTAATATTATGTAGAGAACTTATTTTTAAAATGAACTTTGGTTGTTCTAATGATAATTAATGATGTATAATATAATGATACTTTGACCTTAGTAGTATATTTCTAATATATATTGTGTATTTCCTATTATATTATAATTGTGTATATATTACTATTTTAAAATAATAAAAAGCCTTTATAAGACATTATTGTGGACTATTATTAAATTATATATATCTTAAGAGTCTTGTATGGTAAATTACAAATATTGTAGCATATTAAGACATAATTATCATAATTCACACTAAATGATTTATGATATCATGACATTAGAATGAAATCATAAGCCATTATTATCATCATTAGTGTATAATGATTAATATAATATATTTTAGTTAGGCTAAGCAAAAAAATGTTTAAATTTCCTAATTAGTTATGTCGAAATATTCCTAAATAATATTCTTATTGAAAATTCAATTATAATATGACTTGATTAATAAAAAATAATTTTTTACATCATTACTTTATTAAAAATTATAATTTCAAATTTGATTTGAGAATTGATGGTTATGCTTAGTTTAAATTATATAGTTATATATGTGTGTACAGGTGTGATTACAAAAATTTTGATAAAAAAATATGTGATTATAATAAAGGTCAAGAGAGAGAAATTTGTCATTAAGTTAATGCAAACTCTCTAAATGCATTAATGGTATCAAATTTTAAAAATTCAAGTATGTTATTTATGGTATTATTTATATGACTATATTTAGTTTTAAGATCCAAAAGATTGATAGGATTTATTACAAAATCTAACATGTTTGTTTATGTTCTTTTTAAGAAGATAAGAATTATACTATTGAGCCCATCTTTGATGGTTAATATTGGATTTGTTATCAACAACATCTTACGTAGTTATATTTGTTGATTTGATGTTATGAATGCCATTGAGATATAGAGAGGGTATTAGGCAAAACCATTAATGGTAGGTCAACCCTAAAGTTGATAAGTAAATGTTGACTATTGACCCTAAATTTTAGGGTTCAAGGTTGACCGTTGGCCCTTGACCATTGACCCTAAATTTTAGGAATCAAATCTAGTCATTAATTGTAGGGAAACCTTTAGGAATCAACACTAACTATTAATGAATATGCAACCCTAATCTCAAGGTTCTATAAATACACTCATACATCATTTAAGATATGTGTGGGTTGCAAAAAAAATTAAGAGAACGACAAGGGCTATAAAGAGAGAATTACAACAAGGGCTGTAAAGAGAGAACAACATGTGTGCTATAGAAATTTAAGAGAACCAATTAAGGAGAGGCGAACGGCAAACCAAAGGAGTTGCAGCCACCAAAAAGCGATTAACTTACCAAGGGAATTTGTAGCAATAGTTGGCCAAAGGACTTGCAGTAGTAGTCGACCAAAGAAGAGGTAACAGTAATCACCAAAAAAGGAGGAGCCACACCAATCGAAAGAGAAGTTATAGCAACTGGCAGCTACACCAAAGGGAGAAGAAAGAGGCAGCCCTATCAAAAGAGAGAAAAATGTAACAACTAGACCAAGGAGAGGAAAATGTGCAGCAACCACCCTAAGGAGAAAAGGACGGTAAGCTATTTGCAACAACTAGCAGTAGGTGAATCAGTACCAATAATTGTAGTAGCAATCACAACCAACAATAATAGCAAGGTCATGCAACAAGAGTAGCAAGAGTGTGTAGCAATAATAACAAGTATAGGTACGACCAATAGTAGGTATAACTAGCAAGTGCTGGCATAACCAACAGCTTGCAGCAAAAGGCAACAAGTGTAAGTATTGGCAACAAAGAAGAAACCAATTTCATATGCAAATTGCTAAAAGGATTATGTGAAATATAAAAAGGACTTATAATCATTGCCTATTTTATTCTTTATCTAAAAATTATGTTCTTATAGGCTATTCTAATAGTGATGGGAAGACAATGTAAATGATTGTAAAAGTACTTCTGGATACCGTTTCAACTTTGGAATTACTAGTTGTTCATAGTCATCTAAGAAACAATCTATTATTGCACTTTTAACTTGTAAAGTAGAATATGTAATTGCAAGTTCAAGTATTTGTCAAGCTATTTGCTTGCTTAATTTACTAAATGAGATTTAAGTTCCAATTAAAGGTCCTACAAAGATATTTAATGATAACATTTCTACAATCAATTAAAAATCTAATGATATATGGAAAAAGTAAACATATTAATACTTGCTTTTATTTTTTAAAAGATCAAGTTAATAAAAAAAAATTAAATTCACAAATTTAGTCTTATGCAATGCCCTAAAAATAATTTAAAACATGAGGTAATGGAATTTATTCCATATGCCTTTGTTATTGGTAATTTGATGTATATATAAAGCTTTATGATAAAGAACCCATTAGACAACTTGCCTTAGGAACCTTTAAATCAATTTGTTATGCATACCCTAAAAAGTTAGGAAACAAATTGGGTTAATCAAATCAAAATCCTAAAGAAACTAAGTTCCAAAGGCCCCAATCTTAAGATGCCACAAAGGTTAATTACTCTTTTGATAAGTCAAGACAATGTATTCTTCTAAGAACACAAGAAAGCAAAGCAAAGTTTGCTAAAAAATTCCTCGATCTTGTTGATTTTGTTTTACATAATTGTAGCCTTTTACAATCCTATAAGGAATAGGTGATTCTTAACATGTCTATATAGGAAAAACCTTAATTACAAAAGATCCCTCCAATTAAGGAATACAAATCTGCCTTCATTAGGAATCTTTAACACAAACTATAACTAATGATAACTAGGCATAAAAGTTAAAGTAAAAACCCTATCTAATGTATTAAGACTCAGCTAAATGTAAAAACCTAAATAAACTTAAGAAGTTAAGCCTTTTTTTATATGTAATATGACTTTAACTTAAAATTTAACAACCTAAAACAAAATCAAGCCCTTTAATTTCCTAACTTTTTGGGGTGTGCATAATTCAAGGGTTTATAAGGTAGGTGGTCTAGCGGGTTCTTTATCACTTAAGTTAAATCAAATATCAATTTTACAGTCAAATGCTAGGTAAATATCAAAATAATCTTATAATGGATCATTAGAAAGTTATAAAAAAAAAAAGGTGTTGTTCTCACAGCCTTGTATGAGTTGTAATTGTTGTCAACTAGGTTTAAGTGTGCAAAAAAGTAAAGCCACATGGAAGGGCAAGAAAGTAAAATCACTGCATAAGGGCAAGAATGTAAATTTACCATGTAAGCTCTATTAGGGTTTCATAGAAGAGAGAGTATATAAAGGCCAACATAAGAGAGCATTCAGAAAACACAAAAAGAGAGCAAGATCAATCAAAACACAAGAGAGAAAATGTTGGAAGAGCAACCGGCCGAACAATACAACCCTAAACGGCAAAACTAATAAACACAAAGAAAGGGTACATGACAAGAAAAGAGGGTAACTATCCAAGTAAGAGAAATCGTCCAAAGAAGACAATCGGCCAATGGAGACAATCAACTAAGCAAGGAGGTGAATCTCCAAACCAACCTGCATGACCAAACAAGGTGAACGTCTATACAACCCTACACAGCAAAGCACAACCAACAGTAAAGAAGTAGACGACCAAGCAAAGAGGTGAATGGCCAAAGAGGTGTGGACGACAAGGAGGAAACAACCAAATAGAACCACCGGGCAAAACACAAAATCCTACAATGAGAGAGGATAGCAAAGGGGAACCGGTTGAAAGAGAGAAAACTAGGAATGGGCGGCAAGAGAACACTACATGGCAAAACAAAGGCTTGATGACAAGAGAGAATGGACAGCAAAATAAAACCTACACGACAAAACAACACATGACGTGAGACCACCGGCTAGAAGAAAACCAGAAACAGATAGGTAAGGTGTGAGGCACGAGACCAGTGAAGAGGAAGAGAACAAGAAACGTGAGGTGATGGCAAAAACCAGAAATGCATCACCCCTAAAAGAGGAATAAAACCAGAAATGTGAGGTGAGAGCAAAAACTAGAAATGCATCACCCCTAGAAGAGAAGAAAACCAGAAACGTAAGATGAGAACAAAAACCAGAAACGCACCACCCCTGGAAGAAATGGGTGACCAGGCCATGAGACCAGTAACAGGTGACCAGAAAAGGGAGACCAGAAATTGGTGACATGAAATGTGAGACCAGCAAAGTTGAAACAGGAGACCAGCGAAGCTGAAACGCTAGACCAGCAAAGTTGTGATAGGAACTTTGAACTCAAAAGAAAACTTTTATAGAGTAATTATAATCTATATTTATATATCCATATGCTTGTATATATTTATATATAATATAATATTTTTTAAGTAAGGAAAAAGTATTAATTTTTTCTTCCTAATTTTGGAAGCTATTTTTATTGAAGTGACAAAATTCAAAATTAGAAATACTTATTTTTTAAAAGAAATTAAGTTTAAAAGGTTTGGATCAAACATAAATTCCTTATATCTTACTTATCTAAGAGGAAGATTTATTTTTATTTTTAAATATTATCATAAAGATATATTTATTGAAAAATAAAAAATATTAAATTTACTTTGATATTAATGATAAAATATTAATTTTTCAAATTTTACAACCTAATGGTATTGATCAATTCATTAGATGTAAATAGTCTTAGCTAACTCTTAATTACAACCATTATAATTTTATTTTTTTTCCTCCATATCTTAGTCTCATTTTTGCCTTACCTTTATTATTAAATTAATTAAATTGAAAAAAACTCTCCAAAAATACTCTAGTTAAAAGATGAGTTGTCATAGTTAGTCTTTAAAAGTGTAAAGGGAGACATGCTTAAGAAAAATAAACTTCATAAATTAATAATTTATTTAATTTATATTAATAATTTTTTCATAAATTTCTTAAATATAAGCCAAAATATATTTTCAATAAGGAAGCTTAACATGCATTAACATAGATCTAATATTAGTTTATATTATATTAGTATTATCAAAAATTAAAGAAAGTTGGTGAAACACTTATGTGATTATATTTGTTTAATTTTTAAAATATCTAAGTATGTGATTCAAATTCTAAATTTTTTAATAAACTCTTATAATATGCAGTATTTAAAATTAATTCAATAATTAATTTGTAATCTTTCTTAATATTTTAATAGAATTACAATTTTAATATACATCTAATTAGTTAATTTATTTGATTACAATGTAATATATATTATAATTTATCTAATTGATGTTAATAATTATTCATAGTTATTGACACAACATAAAAAGATAGCTTTTAATAAATATAATAAATTTGAGTATTATACAAATATGATACTAATGCATATTAAGATTATTAAAATTAAGAGAAAACTAGTGAAACGCTTATGTAACAATATTTACTTAATTTTAGTGGAATCTTTTTAACTTCTTTTTGTTGACTCCATGAGTTGTAGTATTTAATATAAATTTAGTAGTTCATTTATAATTTTTGTTAATATTTCAATAAAATTATAATTTCAGTATTTGATTCATTCAATTATAATCTAACATATATTATAATTTACTTAATTCATATTCATAATTATTTATATAAGTTAAATTTTTGCACAATGCAAAGTCTCATAATTATGAAAAATTAAAAATTATTTTTAAAAAATAAAAAGAATAATCATAAATTCATATTTTTTAGAAATGTTTTTTAATTTGCATTTTTTTCCTTAAAAAATACTCATAATTTAAAGTTTTTTTCTTTTCTCTTTTTAGTTTGCTTACAAATAAAAAAGGTTACCCTTAAATTTATTTTTTATTTTTTTAAATGCTCATAATTTAAAATTTTTTATATTTATTATCTATATATAATACAAGTAAAATTTTAATTTTTAATAAATATTAATACTAATGCATATATAATAGTTGCCATTTATGACAAAAAAAATTTGCGCTGTGTTTTACATCTGGCGATCAGAGAGTCTCATAATAATGTACTGTGATAGATTAGGAGAATCACGTTGAGGGGTAATTTTTCGCTCAGCGCCCCCCTCTTGCGCTTGTGATCGTATTGATTAGGTTCCCGATTTCCTAGATAATGTGGCAAGAATGCACCAAGTCATCAACAAACTGATTGAACCGGAAAAATGAGGATTAGAAGCTAAGTTTTGTTTTGAGGATAATTGGTAAATTTTTAAATTGGTTCAAATTATGAACTTTCTGTAAAAAAGAAGAAAAAAAAAAAAAGTGAAACTTTTTCTGAAGTATGAATCTTTAAATCTTGTAATGAAATTTTGGTAAAAACATAATAAACAACGCATAAAAAAAAAAAAAAAAGTTTCATGATCATGGCCCATTTACAGTAATTTAAGAAGTCAAATAATTAAACTGCCATAAATTTATTTTTACGCTACAAAATTTTGAGTGCCTTTTAGGCAGGCTGCCTTCCCTCCTGAAGTGGATAAAACAAATAGGTAACACATTGGCCCCTGGGAAATAACCGTGTGGGTGTGAGAGCATGGTGAACTGTTAGACGAACCATTAAATTTTTACACAATTATTTTAACCTCGTAACCGTTTTGCATCAGGTGCATTTAAATATAAATTTATCAAAAATAAAAAATAAAATAAAATCAATTATACATGTAAATGATTGATTAAATTATCTTATATCACCATTATTCATCCAATCAATTAATCTAGTAATTGATGATGGTGTTAACGTCGACTTTTAATTATCTTATGTAACTAACCGTTTTGGGTTTATACTTTTCCCAGCAACGACGATGCTTGAACTGCACTTCTTCACCTTCACTCCCTCTCTCTCCCTCTCTTCCTCGCACGCCTGCTACGTACGTACGCAAGCTAGCTAGCTGAATAATAATAATTATTATAATAATAATAATAATAATATGCAGTCTATGCTCTGTACTACTGCTGCTGCTGCTGCTACTCTCACCTTCTCTTTCTAGAACTCTCAGCTTGTCTCACCCTCCTCCAAATGTCCGATTACGCTCAACGGACGCTCCCCGCTTCCAGAACCCGCCGTGGGTTATGGTGCTGCCCACTCAGTGTTCCTCCTCCGAGCCCCGATAACCCTGTTACAATCCGCAAGACCCGTCACAAGAAGATGGCTCAATCCGCTTCGAAGCCCCCCGGACCCAACTCGGTCCCTAGCTCGCCACAGAGCGCCAAGTCTGGGCTAAACTTCGTGGTTCGGATGGACCCCCGCCGAATCCTCTCCCCGGGCCGCGTCTCCCCAATCGACTCCGATCCAACTGCCGCCGGTTCCATTGAAGAATTTGTCCCTGAACCCGACCCATCGCGGGCCTCCGGTTCGCCACTGGCACCCAAATCGAGAACATCCAATTTTTCCCGGGCTTGCATCGAGTCTCATTCGGGTGATGTGAGGCTGAAGTTGAGGGGAAGGGGTGGAGGGAGCTTGGTGTTGGAGATGAGCTCGGAAGTTCTGATTGCCAACTCGGAGGTTTTTGCGGGGTTGATTTCAGAATATCGAAAAGGTTTGGGGTCGTCTAATGGCGGCAGCAGTAGTAATTGTAGAATAGAGGTGCCGGATGTGCAGAATTTAGGGGTTTTCAAGGACACCATTGAGTTGATGTGTGAGGAGGATATTCCTAAAATGCTCTTGAAATTTGGGGCTCGAAGGGCCATTGATATACTTGAGGTTAGTTAGTACCGCCGGCTCCCTCTCCCTCTTTTGAATATTATTATGAATAATTTTGGTGGATTTGCAAAACCCAAAAAAAAAAAAAAAAAACTAGGTAATACTCAACAAAGATTTTAATGGCTGTGGCATCGCGAATCGTTGTGTTATGCAACACCAAGATCAAGATTTGATGCGTTATCCTGTAATGCACCTATGCTATTTGTTCATCGAATGTTCCGTTTTTTAATAAACCTAGGAACCCCCACGTCAAACTAATTCATTTATAAGCCTACTTGATGAAAAGTGTGTCGACCTCACATGTTCTTCTCAAAGTTTGTGCGACTGATCTCGTTTTAATTAAGATTTGTCCATATTATGATGGGATATTTGCACTACTATTAAATACGTGTTTTGGCTTTTATAAGTTTGAAATCACCTTGAAGAAGGGGCTTAATCAAGAAGATGTCTACCCATGAATAAATGTCAGGATTTGTCCTGCAAAGCATATCTGCAACATCATTTTAGGCTTCAGTGGAGAACTTGCTTTCTTGTGTCATTTTTCAGTTTCTTGCAGAATTGGGTGCTGGATGTAAAAGTAACTTAGCTTGTGGTACCAATGATATACAGGGGCTTAAGTTCTATTTATTATAACCATGATTTGAAAAAGTGAAAATAGTCCTGTTTTTTCCCACAAGTTTTTTCAGTCTGCCTTTAACTATTTGTTTACTGATTCAACATCTTTTGGAACTATTCTAGGTATCTGCTGGCATCAAGTTTGCTAAAGGTGTTTATTCCTGTTTGAAATACCTGGAGGCTGTTCCTTGGACAGATGAAGAACAAGATAAATTGAGGAGCCTGTTTACAATGCATGAGTTTGATCAGACAACCACTGAAGACATTTTGGCAAGACTCTACTTGCGCAGCTCTGTGGATTCCCAACAAAATTTAGCTAGACAACTTGTCCTGGCCATCACTGCTTGTTCTGATGCTATTGCCAGGAATGAACTGAAATCATTAGTTAGGGGCCTTCTTTGCAAAAGCTCAGTCTATGAGAAGGACCAACCTGATCTGAAGGAGGATCTTTATGTTGTTTGCCAATCCTGCCTAGTTTCACTGACCAGCATCTTGGAGGAAACATCTCACATGACACCAGATGGGAAAAAGGAAAAAGAAGAAACAGGCGAGCCTCTGATTGAACGCATTTCTAAACAGGTCGACAACATCAATTGGCTGCTAGAAATTCTCCTTGATTGGCAGATAGGCGAGGAATTTGTGGATATGTGGGCAGATCAAAGAGAACTGCTCAAAATGCATAGAAATGCATCTCCAATGGTCAGATACGAGCTCAGCCGGATTTCTGCAATTTTGTTCATTGCAATGGGCACTAGAAAGCTGCAGTGCTGCTCAGAAGCAAGAGCAGGACTTCTCCAGGCGTGGTTTGAGCCAATGCTATTGGACTTTGGTTGGTTGCAGAGGTGTAAAAAAGGGCTGGACATGAAGGCATTGGAAGAAGCCTTGGGTCAAACTCTTCTTACACTTCCTCTAAAGCAGCAGTATATGCTCTTTATGGAATGGTTTAGGTGTTTCTCCAAGCGTGGAACTGAGTGCCCTAATCTCAGCGAAGCTTTCCAGATTTGGTGGCGGCGATCATTTTCCAAAGGCTCAGAAACTTGTAACTTTGAATCCAGGTAACCAGTGGCATTCTCTCACTACTCTGCCATTACCAGTGTAACATTTCGAGGCGTGTAGGTTGAGAGATCTGAAATTCCCAGAACTGAATAAAGCAACCCACTATATAGAATAGTTTAACGTAGTTAGAGCACGAAATGGGACATATTTCCTTGTATGACAGCCAAGAGGAAAAAGTTGTGAAAGCTGCATATTAACTATGCTGTCTAGCACCGCACGGTATTCAGTAATTGTCTGGATATCCGATACTTTACTTTTCCGCTATGGCCTCACTCGTTGAGTATTTGAGTTGTTGAAACATGAATATCTTCATCATTTCATTCATTCTTGGATGCTGGAGATATTATGGAGGCTGTTAAGTTACCTTACCGCAAAGAAAAAGAAGATGATGCTGTAGATTTAGGTCTTTTTTTTCTTTGGGGGTGGTCGTGGTGGGGGTGGTTTGGTGGGCATCTTCTAACTTTCCAGGGTCGGAATGGGATTTAAGATGCATGGAATCTGTTAGGGTGAGAAGATGAGGCAGCTTTTAATCATCTATTAGTGTTTCGTACATTGCTTTGCTGGCAAAAAGAAAAGTTAATGAATGCATTACTACGTCTACCTGCTTACAATCCCAGAACTATGGCCGACGTTCTAGTAATCAAGGTTAATAAACTCTTCAGAATTGAACAACGGCATGGTTGAAACTCGAAGCTGTGATTCACATGGAGAACCAAAAGAATAACAATCGACAAAAAAAAAAAAATCCTAATAATTCAAGTGTTCATTTCCTCTTCAGAATTGAACAACGGCATGGTTGAAACTTGAAGCTGTGATTGACATGGAGAACCAAAAGAATAATAACAATCGACCAAAAAAAAAAAAAAAATCCTAATAATTCAAGTGTTCATTTCCAATAACAAGTAAGGAATGCTAATAAGTGTCTCGGATAACCTTTTTTTTTTTTCTCCTAAATGCGAATCCTTTTCTAAATATTTAATTAGATTGGTAACCTTAACTTTCGTTTAATCACATCGATAATTACAATAGTTTTAAATATCTATAGTAAATATGAATTTAATTTAATATTTACACAATACCAAAAATTTATTAAAAATAATAATTGAATTAAAGAACTAAATCATTAAATTTATCAAATTTGATAATTTGATTATCGTATTATTTATTAGTACTTTCAATTTTTGTGTTCAAGTATTCTATTTCTTTTTGTCAAAATGAAAATGTAAAACAATTCAGTTACTATAATAGAGCATGCATGTTCTGAAAAAAAAAAAAAAAAACTTTTGATAATCTTGTGTACATTCTATACATGCAATTGATGAGTTAATATCGTAGTTTCATTAACTTGTTTTAAAAAATACCCAATACCAAGTTCTTTGTAACATCTGGTACAAAATAAGTTAGTGTGGAAATTAACTTTTGTTCTACATCAATACTTCCTTTTGTGGCAGAATTTTCCATGAGTACCATAGTTTTATCACCAACTAGTTTCATGGTATTGAATAACAAGTCTTTTCTTAAAAACATATTGGTTAGTGTCAACATCAATACACCATATTGTGCTATAATTTATTACATTGATTTCTATGTTAATAATAATTAATTTTATTTATTACATTTTTAAATATTTGTTTTGTTAAAATTTTTAATTAATTATGTTAAAAAAATTTTAAGTGATATTTTTATTAAAAATTCAATTATAATGTAATCTTATCAATATTAAATAAACACTATTGTATTATTAAAAATTATAACTTTAAGTTTGATTAAAGTATTAGTAGATATACTTAAGTTAAATTATGCAGTTGTGTATATATATTTTTAATTAGTTCTTTTGCTTCTTCTTAATATATATACAAACTTCATCTAAAAGTGTGTAATTATAATGAAAGTTAGGAGAGAAATCAATTATTAGATGAAAACAAACTCTCTTAACACATTAATGATTTTAAGCTTTTGTAAATTTAGATATATGATTTATGATATTATTTATATAAATATATTTAATTTTAAAATTTGAAAGATTAATATTTATGATAATAAATTTATTAAAAAATCCAATAAGTAGTATCAATAGCAAGCACTTTAAAACAAATTTTTTTTTTATATATGATAAAGTATATATATACATATACTAATTAATAATTACTTTTTTAATATATGAAAATAATAAATTTTATGTGTCCTATGCTAAATGATTATAATTTCAGTTCAAACAAATATAGACTGCATATATTAGTAATAGACTTATGAGCTCAGATGTTGTGATATTTATTGTTAATAAATATTAATATTTATTTTTATATGTATGTATTAAAATTATAATTTGTTAGTCACCAAAGTTACTAAACTATTATTTTGAAGATCATGCATATATTATGATTATAATTTGATTGTCACCAAATTAATGAAAGTAGAATATTTGAATTGACATATGTGCATTATTGTTATAATTTGTTAATCACCAAAGTGGTCAAACTAGTGTGCTTAATGATACACATAAATAAGTTATTTATCCATAATTTTAATAAAATATCTATGAATGAAAAATAATTGAAACAATTAACATTAGTTTAGGATTTACCTAAAAGTAAATTATTATTCTATAATTAGTAATATGATTGATGTAAATTAATATTTTAGTTAAATATATTTGTTTATTTAAAGATACAATATATATTTGTTCAAAAAATATTTAATTACTTACTAAAGTTAATAGTATTACTTATGATAGTATATCATAAGATTTTTTAAAGGAAAACTATAATATACTTTGATTGTTTTATTTGATTTATGATTAATTATAAACATTTATGGTTATGTAACTATTGTAATTCACTTGCATATTTCAAATATTATTTCATTCAACAATTGAACTTTTCAAAATGACATGAATAAGTCAATGTTTACTTATTTGTTATACATGTTGACTTACATTATGAATGAGTAAACCCACTCTTATTATAGATTTAAATAGTAAGGAATAAAAGTTACATCATAAACTATAAAAATGAAAAAATAGGTTAAGCCTTATGTTTATAAAAGTGATTGTTAATAACAATATTAATAAAACTATTTCATGAATAGAGAATGATAAAAAAATAATTTTGTTCAATGGACTAATCAATTGTTGATACTTTTATAATAGAACTTACAATTATAAAGGTTATTGGATCATAAATTATGGAATAGTACATTACTAGAACAACTAATTTTGTAGTAAGAGTTATAATCTTAGGATTAATGATAAATAACTCCTTTTGGTGTAGTTTATTTTAAACTAGCTATCTTTAAAGTATGAGTCATTTTAAATTGATTATGACATTATAAAAGGAAAAGATGAAAAGTTAATCAATTGACCAATATGCTTATTTAAGAGGAAACAAGAAAGAAAAATTAAGTATGTCATTTCATTAACTTTATATGTAAGAAAGTTAGAAAAATAATGAAAGTAAAAGTCAACCTATTGAAAAGAAAAGAAAAGAAAAGAAAAAGGGAAATAGCCTACTTATATTATTCATGTCAAAATGAAGAAAGGAAAGGGTGATAAATGTTACTTCTATAAATAATATTGGAAACTATTAGAGAGATTACTTTAAATGTAATGTTTGATTAACAAAAAAGGAAAATTAAATAACTTAGTATTTTTTGAATCAAATTTAATTAAAGTTTGTTATAATAACTAGTGGCTTTATTCTAATGTTACTATTTATGCATCAATAATGACATAATGATTCATTATGATCCAATTATTTTAGTTAATATAAGAATACAAATATTTTTCTTAATGTATCCTTATTAATATTTTATGTAAACTAAAACATGATAAAATTTATAAAAATTCTTACCATGTATTAAAATATTGGAATTAAAAGTAGCATGATAAATAAAAATTTGCTTATTTGTAGCTTAAATATTATAATTATATAACTAACAAAAGATTAGTGAGAGATTAGTGAGACTGATTAATAATGAGATTGGTTAATAAATATTTTAAATTTAGATTTTGCTGATTTTCAAACATGTATGTATTACATTAAATATAAGCAAATTAAACATAACATGAAAGGAGCCATAAGAAGTATCTAGCTTCTTAAAATTATGCATATTAATGTCTGTAGACTTTTTGACATTATAACTCTTAAGAAAGAATTGTATTTCATTACCTTTATAAATGTTTTTTTATATTACAATTATGTTTATTTGCTTCATGAAAATCTATAATTGGATATTCTTGAGGCATGTATAAAAGAGGTTAAAAGCAATTATATACAAGGTGAAAATTATAAAATATGATAAAAGTGATCAATATTATAAAAAATATAATAATTAAGGGTAGCGTTTCTATTTGTAAAATTTCTCAAAAGTTATGACATATGTGTATGATAAACTATGTCAAACACATTTTAGTAAAATGTATGACAAAATTACACAATTAGATATTAGTGAAAATGGTTAAAAACAAATGAATAACTTTTCTTTATCTAAATCTTTGTAGATGTATAAACTTAAAATTATAAAATAATTGTTAAATAAGTTTCTAGTAAGGTAGTTTAAAGTACTTTTATTGAATTATAAAGAAGATCAAAACTTAATTTAAGGTACTTGGATGCTTATGGTACATGAAATGTTGGAAAATAAAATCAATTCATATGCCTTTGTTGTTAGTAATTTAATGAATTTGCTAGTTTATACTAGATGGGATATTAGTTTTACAGTCAAAATGTTGAGTAAATACAAAAGTAATCTTTGATGGATTACTAGAAAGCTGTAAAGAAAGCACAAAGATACCTAAAGAAATAAAAAATTACATATTTATGTACAAAAAACTAACCACTTTAATGTGATTAGTTTGTATATGTTTCATGTAGGGTTTGTCATGTGGTTTTACTTCCTTGCCCCTTTATGTAGCTTCAAATTACTCTCTTGCCATGTAGCTTCAAATTGCTTTCTTGCCCCTCCATGTAGCTTTACTTTCTTGCTCTTCTATGTGGCTTCAAATTACTTGCACACTTAAATCTAGTTGACAACAATTACAACCCATACAAGGTTATGGGAACAACAATCTCCCCCTTTGTAATTGTTGGCAACACTTATAACAAAAGCCATTATGCAGCAATTTCAACTCCCCCTAAAATTGCACTCCCCCTTTCATAACTCCTTCTGTATTGTTACTTCTCTCCCCCTTTGTCAACCACTTACCAATCTGAAAAATTCGCAAAGTAGAGATAGAGGATTTACCTGAACTTCAGGCTTGAGAAAGCATTTGCACAGATAGATTCATTCTATGCTTTTCAAACAGCTCTGTAGATAGAGATTTAGTTAGATCTTTTGTAGCCTCTTTAATTGATTTAGGTTCAACTTGTGAGAGTAAAGTAATAGCTCCCACAATTCTTCTTTTTGTTGTAACTCTTGCTGATGGGTCACCTATGATTTGATTTTCTTAATGAGCACTGGTCCACATTTTCTTTGGCTTTCTTTCTTGCAAAGTCTTAATTGCAAGGGTATCTCTTTCTTCATCTTCAGACTCACTCTTCTCTGAGTCTGAACTTACTTCTTGTTCCTTTTCTTTAGGTTGGTCAGATTCTTCATCTACATTAAAGTCATCTTCTTCATTGTCCCCATTTTCTCCATTTTGCATTGTTTTCCAGTTCTCATCTATTCTCACATCACTGGATGTGATCACTTTTCCCATCTTATACTGGAAAACTTTGTAACCTTTTGTCTTTGCTGAGTATCCCACAAAGATGCCTTCATCAGACCTAACATTGAATTTTCCCATGTTTTCCTCCTTGTTCTTCACAAAACATGGGTTGCCAAAGATTTTGAGATACTTGGCTGTTGTCTTGTTCCCACTTTATAGTTTATATGGAGTCCTATCAGTATTGGGCCTTAGTAAGACTCTATTCAGGAGATGTACAGCTATAAATGTTACTTCTTTCCAAAATCTTGTGTGAAACTTGTATTCCAACAGTAGAATTCTTGCCATTTCAACCACATCTTTATTTTTCCTTTCTACCACCCTATTCTGTTAAGGTGTTCTTGCTGCTACCATCTGATGGTGAATACCATGTTTCTCAAAGCAATCTTCAAAAGTTTCATTTGTAAATTCAGTGCCTTGATCTGACCTCAATACTTTGATCTTCCTTTCATTCTCGTTTTCAGCCAATCTTCTATATCTCTTCAAGCAATTCAAACTTTTAACTTGTGTTTGAGGTGCATGATGCAGATCCTTCTCGAATAATCATCAACAAACAAGATGAAGTACCTCTCACCATTCAACCCTTTTGTTCTCATCAGTCCACACAAATCAGTATGCACAATCTCAAGCACTGCTTTAGAACTAAACTCTTTGGTCTTATATTGCTTTCTGGCATGTTTTCCTTTAGAGCATGTTGAGCAAACATACTCTCTCTCTCTCTCTCTCTCTCTCTCTTAAGGTCAGGAATGTCTCTAATTGCATGAGTAGTGGTTAACTTCCTCATGTTCTTTTGTGATAAGTGTCTCAGCCTCCTATGCTAGAGTTGATTTTCTTCTTCTTTGGTGAGTAAACAGCTACTTTTCTTGTCCTCATCAATCACATACAAATGTCAAGTTGTTCTTTTCCTGGCTGCAACAGTATTACCTTCTTTACTCTTTACCTAGCAACCTATTTTTGTGAATATTACCTTATGGTTTTTATTGCATAGTTGGTTGACAGATGCTAGATTATATCTGAGTCCTTCAATGTGCACAAGATCTTTTATCTTTCCTTTTCCAATATTTACTGACCTCTGATCATTGATGTTGAGTGAATCATCATTACCAAACTTGACTCTACCTTCTCTTGACTTGTTTAGCTTTAACAATTTACTTTTGTCTCCCGTCATGTGTGAAGTGCATCCACTGTTAAGGATCCACTGCTTATTCTTGTAATAAGCTTTGAGTGCAATTTTAGCTATATTAGCCACCTCCTTTTTAACTTTATATTCCTTCTTTTGAACTGGCTGGAAGATAGCTTTCTCCTTTTTCTTAGCTTTGATTGCACTGTTTGTTTTCACTATGCCATTGAGTGCCTTCTCTTACTCAGGGAGAAGTATCATGTATCTCTTGGCATTATCACCATCCTATCTGTACCTTTCATACTGCTCTAAGTTTGCCAATACAGCAAACATGTTCTTTTAAACCATTGGTTTGAGCTTCCACCAACAATTCTTGTTAGTGTGTCCTTGCCTTTTACAATATATGTAAGAACGCATGATATGTGTTCTCCTCTAAATTTTGTATTGTCTCTCCCTGTATGCAGCATCGTATCTTCTTAAGTTAGAGACATATACTGGCCTTCTCCACCAGCAGTTGCTTGCCTTATGACCCCAAACTCTACAATAAAGACAATAACCTTGAAACTATCTCTTCTTGGGTCTAATCACAACTTGTTTTCTTTTGTTCATTACTTACTATATAGGCAAGGTTGCTAGTTTCTTTACTTGTGTGACTTTCATTTCATTTACCTTCTTCTATTTAGCCATTACCCTTGGCTAGCTGACTTTCTTTTCTTTCTGAGATGTAGTAGCTATGGGCTGTCGCTTTTTAACCATATACATCATTTTTGGCCCTAGCTTTGGTTTGATAAATGTTTTCTCTTCTTCAGTTATCTTCTCTTGAGTAACAACTCTTTCTCTTTCAACTTCTGTGGCAAAGTCTCATTCTTCTTTTCTCTAGCAGAGCTTGTTTCTCCTACCACTTTAAAATTCTGCAAGTTCTCCTCACCCTTTTTGAGTTGTTGCTGAAGTCTCAGTAACTCTATCTCTATTTTTTCAATTGTTGAAGTCCTTGAGCCAAGCTCTATAGTAAGTTATTCACATATTTTGATATGTTCTTCAAATCTTCTCTTCAAGTCAATATGTTCAGTCCTTATTTCATCCTTTTGACTTTCATCTTCCTTAGACTTTGCTTCAACTTGTTTTATATGAGCCTCCAACCTTCTTATGATTATGCCCCTTCTGATTATCTCTTTTGAAGCTACTTCTAACACAGCTTCAAGATTTGGTTTTTCTTCATCAACCTCCTCTTCTTCTTTAGAGGTTAAACTGCCATCTTGAGCTGATGCCATAAAGGCATGCTCATTTGATGAGTCTTCATCTTCCTCCTCATTAGCTTCTTTTATTTGACTCACATAACTCTTGGATGTGACTCTCTTTTTCTTTTGTGGGTTGGCAGTCTTCTTGCTAGACTTCTTTGATTTGAATGATGGTCTTCTCCATTTTGAATTTAGCTTATCATACCATCCTTATCTTCATCATCAAGTTTCACTTTGCACTGAGAAGCAAAGTGTCCAGTTTGCCCACAACGATAACATCTAAAGGAAAATTGTCCTTTTCCCTTTTTAGACCCCTTCTTGAATTTCCTTGTGAAGTATGCCAACACCTTACCTTTACTTTCTTGCTCATCATCATCATCATCCTCACTAGATGATTCTTCCTCTTCTTTTATCTTCAAGTATTTCATAGCTCTGAAAGCTACCTCCTTTGATACCTTTGACATTGAGGAGCTCTTAGTTGACTTTATTCTCATGTCATATGCAATAAGATTGTACTAGAGATCATGTATAGACATAGAATTAAGATCTCTACTCTCCTCTATGGCTGCCACCTTTGAGCTAAACCTTTCAGGCATAATTCTCAGAATTTTCTTTATAATAGATGAGTCCTTCTTGTTCTTCCCATGACTTCTAAGGTCATTTATAGCATCAATAACCTTGGTGAAGAACTCTTGGATTCTCTCATTCTTCTACATTCTAAGGGATTCATATCTCTCCTTGAAACTTGGCCTCCTTCATTCTGCCATCACCTTCATAGACCTTCTGTAATCTATCCCATATCTCCTTAGCAAATTTGCAGTCCATAACTTTAGCATACTCAACATCTGTCAATGCTGAAATGATGTCGTTTAAGGCCTTTCCATTTATCTCAAACTGCCTTAATTTCTCTGGGGTTAGATCTTTACCTTCTTCTGGGGCCATAAAACCCTCCTGTATGGCTTTCACCACGTTCATACCCATGGTTGCAAATACCACCTGCATTCTAACTCTTCTTACTGTATGTAGTGCTAGTGCTAGTATCGGCATCCATGTCTCAGTAAGCTGAACAAGTTAAAAACTTTTGGAGCTCTTCAAACTAGTACACCAAGTTGTTAATCTTTATCCTAGTGAACTAGGGCTCTGATACCAATTGAAATTCCCGACTTCACCCTAAGATCTACTAGTTTGTGATACTGAGAGGGGGGTGAATTAGTATCACCACAATTCGCAGGTATGTAAACAACTTTAACCTCTTCTTTAAAGTGAACTCTTTCTCAGATTCGACTAAGGTAGATTTATTGCTACCTACTAATCACAATAGTCTCCAAAGTCACCTTTTAGACACCTGGCCTATTAGGTCTTCGTTAGGTTATGGGTTGGTTGATACTTTTGCTGCGTTCACACAACTCAATTCAAAACACAGAATGTAAAACAAAGTAAGGACACACGAGATTTATGTGGTTTCGTCAATATGACGTACATCCACGGTGGTAGGGACTCTTCCTCTAACAAGACAATCCATTATACTTTAGAATACCAGTTACAATGAATGTCTTAATCCTCTGCTCCTTTCATTGTTGCAAATATTAAGCAAGTACAATACAAAAAGTGTCACTTTATATCTACCCTTTTTCTAGCTTTTCTTGCCTTTGTTGAATTGAATGGCTGCTTCCTTGCTGCTTAGAAAGTCACCATAACGCTCTCTAACCTCTCTTGAAGAAATCTGGAAATACGTTGAGTTCTTTCAATGCTTTGCTGAATTACTTCTCTATGTTGTCTCACAAAACTCTAGCTTTCATTGTCTCACGGTCTTACTGTTTCATGGCTTGCCCTTATGCTTTTGGTTTGTCACGCCGTCGCACGTTCTGGTCTCACGCTGTCTCCTGATGTACATCCACACTTCTGCTGCGCTCTCGTCACAGCTTTGCTGGTTTCGGGTTTCAGCTTTGCTAGTCTCCTGTTTCAGCTTCACTGGTCTCCCTTTTCAGCTTTACTGGTCTTGCATTTCAAGTCACCAGTTTCTGGTTTCCCTTTTCTGGTCATCCATTACTGGTCTCACGGCCTGGTCACCCGTTTCTTCTAGGGGTGGTGCATTTCTGGTTTTTGCTCTCACCTCATGTTTCTGGTTTTCTTCCTCTTCACTGTTCTTATGCCTCATGCCTCACCCATCCATTTCTGGTTTTCTTCCAGCCAATGATCTCACGCCTCACACCTCATTTGTCAGTTTCTAGTTTTCTGGCCGGTGGTCTCACGTCGTGTATTGTTTTGCCATGCTGCTCTTTGTTTTACCATGTAGGTTTGTTTGTCTCACGCTATCGCAGATCTATTGTTTGCTCTTCCAGTGGTGTCTCTTTCTTTGTCCATCTCTCTTTCTCTATTCTACCGGTGGTATCCCTTTTGGCCATATCTCCTTTCCCTATTTGGCCGTAGGGTTTTTCCTCTCCTTCTCCGTCTACTCTAATTTTGCTGTATATGATTTTTCTCTCTCTTCCAATGGCTCTGCCATTTTTCTCTTCTAGTCTTCCGTCCAGCCCCCTTCAGCCGTCTTATATTATCTCTCTTTTTCCCTTGGCCCTCTCTCTTCATCCACTCCTCTTTGGCTGTTCTAGATTTTCTCTCATTTTCCTTGTTTTGTCGTCAGCTCATTTGGTTGGCCGAATAGGATTTTGCCATTTCGCTCTTTCGATCTGCCATCTAGTCATCCAATCCCTTTATCTGTCTCCTCTTTTCTCTATTTTTGCCAACCATTTTCTTCTCTTCTTCATCCACCTATGTTCCATGTAGGGTTTGTTGTGTGGTTTACTTCATTGCCCCTCCATGTAGCTTCAAATTACTCTCTTACCCCTTTATGTGGCTTTACTTTCTTGCCCTTCCATGTGACTTCAAATTACTTGCACACTTAAATCTAGTTGATAACAATTACAACCCATATAAGGCTGTGGGACCAACAATCTCCCCCTTGGTAATTGTTGGCAACACTCATAACAAAAGCCATTATGCAGCAATTTCAACTCTCCCTAAATATGCACTCCCCCTTTCATAATAGGTCCCCCTGTATTGTTGCTTCTCTCCCCCTTTGGTAACCAATTACAAATCTGAAAAGCTCACAAAGTAGAGATAAAGGATTCACCTAAACTTCAGGGTTGAGGAGGCATTTACACAGACAAACTCATTTTGTTACAAACAACTCTGTGGATAGAGATTTAGTTAGATCTTGTGTAGCCTCTTTAACTGATTTAGGTTTAACTTATGAGATGAAAGCAGTAGCTCCCATAATTCTTCTTCTTATTGTAATTCCTACTGATAGGTCACCTATGATATGATTTTCTTAATGAGCACTGGTCCATGTTTTCTATGGCTTTCTTTCTTGCATAGTCTTAGTTGCAAGAGGATCTCTTTCTTCATCTTCAAACTCACTCTTCTCTGAGTTTGAACTTACTTCTTGTTCCTTTTCTTTAGTTTGGTCTGATTCTTCATCTATATTGAAGTCATTTTCTTCATTGTCCCCAGCTTCTCCATTCTACATTATTTTCCAATTCTCATCTATTCTCACATCATTGGACGTGATCACTTTTCCCAGCTTATGCAAGAAAACTCTGTAACCTTTTGTCTTTGCTGAGTATCCCACAAAGATGCCTTCATCAGACGTAGCATTGAATTTTCCCAAGTTTTGCTCCTTGTTCTTTATAAAACATAGGCTGTCAAAAATTTTGAGATACTTGGTTGTTGTCTTCTTCCCACTTCATAGCTCATATGGAGTCTTATCAGTGTTGGGCCATAGTAAGACTCTATTCATTAAATGTATAGCTGTAAATGTTGCTTCTATTCAAAATCTTGTATGAACCTTGTATTCCAACAATAGAATTCTTGCCATTTCAACCACATCTCTATTTTTCCTTTCTACCACCCCATTCTGTTAAGGTGTTCTTGTTGCTACCATTTGATGGTGAATACCATGCTTCTCAAGGTAATCTTCAAAAGCTTCATTTGTAAATTCAGTGCTTTGATTTGACTTTAATACTTTGATCTTCCTTCCACTCTCATTTTTAGCCAATCTTCTGTATCTTTTGAAGCAATTCAGAACTTTTGACTTGTATTTAAGGTGCATGATGCAGGTCCTTCTCGAATAATCATCAATAAACAAGATGAAGTACCTCTCACCATTCAACCATTTTGTTCTCATCGGTCCATACAAATTAGTATGCACAATGTCAAGCACTACTTCAGAACTGAACTCTTTGGTCTTATATTGCTTTCTGGCATGTTTTCCTTTAGAGCATGCTAAGCAAACATACTCTTTCTCTCTCTTGAGGTTGGGAATGTCTCTTATTGCATGAGTAGTGGTCAACTTCTTCATGTTCTTCTATGATAAGTGTCTTAGCCTCCTATGCCAGAGTTGATTTTCTTATTCTTTGGTGAGTAAACAGCTGTTTGTCTTGTCCTCATCAATCATTTACAAATTTCTAGCTATTCTCTTCTCGGCTGCAATGGTATTGCCTTTACTCTTTACCTAGCAACCTATTTTTGTGAATATTACCTTATGATCTTCATTGCATAGTTGGCTGATAGATCCTAGATTATATCTAAGTCCTTCAATATGCAGAACATCTTTCAGCTTTCCTCTTCCAATGTATACTGACCCCTGACCATTGATGTTGAGTGAATCATCATTGCCAACTTTGCCTTCTCTTGACTTGTTTAACTTTGACAATTCACTCTTGTCTCCCCATATATGTGAAGTGCATCCACTATTAAACATCCTCTGCTTATCCTTATAGTCAGCATTGAGTGTAATTTCAGCTATATTAGCCACCTCCCTTTTAGCTTTATATTCCTTCTTTTGAACTAGCTGGAAGATAGCTTTCTCCTTTATCTCAAGTTTGACTACACCACTTTTTTTCACTGTGCCATTGAGTGCCTTCTTATACTTAGGGAGAAGTGTCATGCATCCCTTGGCATTATGCCCATCCTATCTGCACCTTTCATACTACTTCAAGTTTGCCAATATAGCAAACTTGTTCTTTGAAACCACTGGTTTGGGCTTCCACCAACAATTCTTGTTAGTATGTCCCTGTCTTTTACAGTATATGCAAGAACTCATAACAGGTGTTCTCCTCTGAATTTTGTATTGTCTCCCCTTGTATTTAGCATCATATCTGCTCAATTTGGAGACATATATTGGCCTTCTCCACCACTAGTTACTCACCTTATGACCCCAAACTCCACAATAAAGACAATAATCTTTAAACTGCCTCTTCTTGGATCTAATCACAGCTTGTTTTCTCTTGTTTATTACTTGCTGTGTATGTTGGTTTCTTTGCTTGTGTGACTTTCATTTCAGTCACCTTCTTCTCCTTCTTCTAGTCAGCCATTACCCTTGGCTTGCTAACTTTCTTTTCTTTCTAAGACATAGAAGTTATGGGCTGCTGCTCTTTAATCATATACATCATTTTTGGCCCTGGCTTTGGTTTGATAACTGTCTTCTCTTCTTCAATTATCTTCTCTTGAGTCACAGCCTTCTCTTTCAACTTCTGTGGCAAAGTCTCATTCTTCTTTTCTCTTGTAGAGCTTGTTTCTCCTTCCATTTCAAACTTCTACATGTTCTCCTCACTCTTTTTGAGTTGTTGCTAAGTCTCAGTAACTCTATCTCCATTTCTTTAATCATTGAAGTCCTTGAGCCAAGCTTTATAGTAAGTTCATCATATATTTTGATATGTTCTTCAAATCTTCTCTTCAAGTCAATATGTTTAGTCCTTATTTCATCCTTTTGACTTTCATTTTCCTCAAACTTTTCTTCAACTTGTTTTATATGAGCCTCCAACCTTCTTATAGTTATGCTCCTTTTCATTATCTCCTTTGAAGTTACTTCCAACTTAGCTTCAAGATTAGGTTTTTCAACTTCGCTGGTCTCCCTTTTCAGCTTTGCTGTTCTCGTGTTTCAGGTCACCAGTTTTTAGTTGCCCGTTACTGGTCTCATAGCCTGGTCACCTGTTTCTTCTGGGGGTGGTGTGTTTCTGGTTTTTGCTCTCACCTTACATTTTTGGTTTTCTTCCTCTTCGTTGGTCTCACACCTCACCCATTTGTTTCTAGTTTTCTTCTTGTTGGTGGTCTCATGTCATGTGTTAGTTTGCCATGCTGCTCTTTGTTTTTCCATGTAGGTTCATTTGTCTCACGCTATCGTAGATCTACTGTTTGCTCTTTCAGTGGTCTCTCTCTCTCTCTCTTTCTCTATTCTACCAGTGGTATCCCTTTTGGTAGTATCTCCTTTCCTTATTTGGTCATCGGGTTTTTCCTCTCCTTCGCCGTCCACTCTGATTTTGCCATATATGATTTTTCTCTCTCTTCCAACGGCTCTGCTATTTTGCTCTTCTGGTCTTCCGTCCAACCCCCTTCAGCTGTCTCATATTCTCTCTCTTTTTCCCCTGTTCTGCCAATGGTCTCTTTCTCTTTGTCCACCCCTCTTTGGCCATTCTAGATTTTCTCTCCTTTTCCTTGTTCTGCTATTGACTCACTTGGTTGGTCGAATAGGATTTTGCCATTTTGCTCTTCTAGTTTGTCATCCAGTCGTCTAGCCCCTTCAGTTGTCTCCTCTTTTCTCTATTTTTGCCGACCATTTTCTTCTCTTCTTCATCCACTTGATTGTATATGTTTCGTGTAGGGTTTGTCGTGTGGTTTTACTTCCTTGCCCCTCTATGTAGTTTCAAATTATTCTTTTGCCATATAGTTTCAAATTACTCTCTTGCCCTTCCACGTGGCTTTACTTTCTTGCCCCTCCATGTGCTTTCAAATTACTTGCACACTTAAATCTATTTAACAACAATTACAACCTATACAAGGTTGTGGGAACAACAATTCTTCTCCACGATTGACAAATATTTAATAGTATCAAACTTAGTAAGAATCAAAGTATTTTGTCATTAAAAAAAAAGGTTAAAAAACAAAGAGTGTTTATGAAATACTGATTGATCTTATGATAATAAAGAGTGTTTATAAAATATTAATTGATCTTAAGATAGTAAATTAATATGAAAGTTAACAACTAACAGTACGTAGAGAACTATTCTTAAAATGGACTTTGGTTGTTCTAATGATAATTAATGATATATAATATAATGATACTTTAAGCTTAGTAGTATGTTTTTAATATATAATATGTATTTCCTATTATATTGTGATTGTGTATATATTACTATTTTAAAATAATAAAAAAGCCTTTATGAGACATTATTATGGACTATTATTAAATTATATATATCTTATGAGTCTTGTATGGTAAATTACAAGTATTGTAGTATATTAAGACATAATTATCATAATTCACACTATATAATTTATCATATCATGGCATTACGATGAAATCATAAGACATTATTATCATTATTAGTGTATAATGATTAATGCAATATATTTTAGTTAGGCTAAGCAAAAAAATGTTAAAATTTTCAGTTAGTCATGTCAAAATATTCTTGAATAATATTTTTATTGAAAATTCAATTATAATATGACTTAACTAATAAAGAATAATTTTTTACATCATTACTTTATTAAAAATTATAATTTCAAGTTTGATTTGAGAATTGATGGTTATGTTTAATTTTAAATTATACAATTATATATGCATATATAGGTGTGTGTATATATATATATATTAAAACCAGTCCTTTCTTTCCTTAAAACACAAAAAATTTATCAAAAAGTATGTGATTACAATAAAGGTCAAGAGACAGAAATTTGTTATTAAGTTAATGCAAACTCTCTAAATGTATTAATGGTTTCAAATTTTACAAATTCAAGTATGTGATTTATGGTATTATTGATATGAATATATTTAGTTTTAAGATTGAAAAGATTGATATTTATGATGATAGATTTATTAAAAAATCTAACATGTTTGTATGTTCTTTTTAAGAAGATGAGAATTATACTATTGAGCTCATCTTTGATGACTAATGTTAGATTTGTTATCAACAACATCTCACTTAGTTTTATGTGTTGATTTGATATTATGAATGTCGTTGAGATGTAGAGAGGTCATTGGGTAAAATTGTTAATGGCAGGTCAACCCTAAAGTTAATGAGTCAATATTGACTATCGACCCTAAATTTTAAGGGTCAAGGTTGATCGTTGACCCTTGACCATTGAACCTAAATTTTAAGAATCAAATCTAGTCATTGATTGTAAGGCAACCTTTGGGAATCAATGCTAACTGTTGATGAATATGTAACCGTAATCTCAAGACTCTATAAATGCACCCATACATCATTCAAAATGTGTGTGGGTTGCAAAAAAATTGAGGGAATGGCAAGGGCTACAAAGAGAGAATGACAATAAGGGCTGCAAAGAGAGAACGACATGTGTGCTATAGAAATTTGAGAGAACTAAGGAGAGGTGAATGGCAAAATAAAAGCCAAAGATAGGTTGAGCGGCAAAGAAATAGGCAGCCACCAAAGTGACATTGACTGACTAAGGGAATTTGTAGCAATAACTAGCCAAAGGAGTTGCAGCAACAATTGGCCAAAGAAGAGGTGACAGCAACCACCAAAAAAGGAGGTAGCCTTATCAAAAGAGAGAAAAATGTGCAGCAGCCACCCCAAGGAGAGAAAGACGATAAGCTGTTTGCAATAACCGGTAATAGGTGAATCAGTACCAGCAATTGTAGCAAGTGAAGCATAACCAACAATTATAGTAGCAATCATAACCAATAATAGTTGCAAGGGCATGTAGCAAGAGTAGCAAAAGCATGCAATAATACTAACAAGTGCAGGCATAACTAATAGCTTGCAGTAGAAGGTAACAAGTGTAAGTACTAGCAACAAAGAAGAAAACTTGTCCTGGTAGTAGGGTAGGCAGCACCAGTAGTAGTAGGAAAAAATATGCTTTAGCAGTAAGTCTAGTAGCTTGCAGCAGTAAAGGAGAAAATGTGTCTCGATAGTAAGTCCAGCAACTTGTAGTAGTAAAGGAGAAAACATGCCCTGACAATAGGGTAAGCAACATCAGTAGTAGGTGAAGCAACCTACCAAGGTAGTAGGTGAATCAACCTACCAAGGCAGCAAGAGAGGTAGCACCAATAGTAAAGGAAGAGAACTTGTAAAGGCAATAGGTGAGGCAACCTACCAAGGCAACAGGTGAGGTAGCATTGGTAGTAGGAAAAGGAACTTGCTAAGGCATAGATAGGCAATCCCAGTAGTAGAGTAGAAAACCTGCCAAGGCCAAAGGAGGCAGCACCAGTAGTGAAGGGCAAAAACCTATAATAGAGATAAACTTGTAGAGAAGAGACCGAAAAAGTCTAAGCAAAGACTGGTAGTGAAGAAGGAGAAGATCCATTTTTTGAAATAGCAGCCTGTGCACATTGAGTGATCCTTCTTAGGAAAGTGTTAGTCATTAACCTTTTGATAAACTTGTTGAAAAAGGGTGGGAAATCCTTGGAGTGATCATGAGATCATTCCTTTAAGTGATCAGGAGATCAGTCCTTTGAGTGATCAAGAGATCAACTCTTCTATTGATCGAGAGATCAAACCTTTGAGTGATCAAAGGATCAACTTATCAAGTGTTTAGGAGATTATTGTAAGTGGTTAAGGAGTGATCCTTTCATAAGTGGTTAAAAAGTGATCCTTCCACAACATAACTGTATCTTTGATAATAAGAGTAGATTATGATATTTAGGAGTGATCCTAATATACTGTAGACCTAGCTCACACATTATGGGTGAATCACGTAAAAATTATCGTGTGTTTTTGGGTGCTTGTGTTAGATTGATATCCATATGACTGCTCTTAGGTAAAGAAGAAAGATAAAAATTGGATCATCGACTTTAACAAGTCATAAAAGTTAATTTGAAAAGATTTATAAAAAGTGAGCATCTCACACTGATTCACCCCCTGCTCTTCTCAGTGTGAAACTTAAGAAGGTCTTCATCAAGTGGTGTCAGAGCTAGTTTGCTCTGTCGATCCATTTTTGCTTGCTTTGATCTGAAGTTGTTTGTTGCTACTCTGAGTCTTTACATCTATTACTGGTTGATATCATGGATAATATGAATAGTATTAATAGTAAGGGCATTCTCACTTTTGATGGACAAAATTATCAATTATGGAAGAATAGAATGCTCCCATATATGATGTCACTTGGTTTGGATGTATTTAAATCTATTATTAGTGGCTTCATCCTTGTAGTTGAAGGTGTTGCTATAACACCTACTGATAAAAAGAATTTGGAGTGTGATGGAAAGGTGAGAAATGCCATATATATCTCTTTATCAAACAAACAACTCACCAAAGTAATGGGGTGCAATATAGCCAAACAAATTTAGGAAAAATTAAAGAACATTTATGAAGGAGACAAGGTTGTGAAGGAAGCCAAGTTACAAATTTAAAAGAGCAGATTTGAAGACATAAAGATGCAAAATGATGAATTTATGGATGCCCTCTATGGAAAGGAGATCAACCATGCTACTATGGTAAGGAAGATACTTAAAACCTTACCAAAAGCTTATAATGCCAAGGTTTCCTCCATAAAAGATAAAGATTTGGATAGATTTCCCTTAAATGATTGGTATAGCATTTTGGTGTCATATGAAATAAGAATAGCCCCAATGAAGAAAGAAAAGAAGTCTAAGGTAAAGAAGAAGCTAGCCTTTAAGGCAATGAAGAAATTAAAGATTAAAGACCAAGAAAAAGAATATGATAACAACTCTAAAGAAGAAGGTGATATTAAATTGGATAAAATCATGGTATTTATTAGCAAAAATATGAGGAAAGGAAAAAGGAAGCATAAAGGAAAATTACCCTCAAAGTGCTTTAGTTGTGGAGGCATAGGGCACTTTGCCGTGGATTGTAATAGAAGCAGATAGTGATGATAATGATGAGCTAGTCCCAAGTAGAGAATAAAGCAATCCAGCTATTGTAAAGTTGGAAATTCAAGTGCTAAAGGGAAAATGCAATTCTTTAAATCCAAAAGAAGAGATTATTTGAGCAAGCTGGATGAAGATTTTGAAGAAGAAGTTAATGATGATTTTGATGATGATGCTTCAAAGGATGTGTTGGTTGCTCAAGCAGATGTGGAATAAGAATCTTTAAGTGATGAGGAATCGGCCAAAGAGGAAAAGGATGAGTTGGTGCAACAATTTAAGAATGATTTGAGAGTTTGTTTGCACAAAAATAGTAAGCTAGAAAAAGTGGTATAGCATCTCAAGAAGTTATATAAAGATTTTGTTGTTGATGAATCTGATCTCCAGGTGAAAAAAAAAAGGAGTTTGAAGCAAAAAGAGAAGGAGTACTTGAAGAGAATTGAGGAATTGATTATACTTGAAGTAGAGCAAGGCATGATACACAAAGATCTTCATGCTAAGGTGATTACACAAGAGCAAGAGGTGTTGATTTTGCAAGCCAAGCTTTACAAGGTTGAGTCCAAACTAAAAAAGCATGAAGAAAGCTTTATGTAGGCCTTAGAAGTGAGAGGAGAGTCAACTTCAGCAAATGCCATCAAGGAGGAGGCTACCAAAAAATTGGATGAGTGTCTAAACAAACAAAGACCTTATACCATGGGGAAGAAAGGCCTTGACTATAAGTATAGGCATAAGGCTAATGCATATTGGAATAATGAGCCTATAATGAAGAGGAATGTGAGGCAAGAGTTTAATGGGAGACTTTATTATGAAAAGAGATAGTCTCAAATGAAAAGAAGCTATATAGATTGAGAAATAGATTTGATTTGCTAGGAGAAATTTGTGGAAGATGCAAAAAGGCTAGACATATTGTTGAGGATTGCTTAACATTACTGCCTCCTTAAAGAGTGTGAAGGAGAACACCTACACGTGCTCCCACATTCAGTCAAACATTGCAACTCGGTCAAAGAATGTAAAGGAGAACACCTATTATGCTCCTAAATTCACCAAAGAAGAAGAAGAGGAAGAGAAACGACTATGGTTATGGAAGTAGCCTTAAAAGCTTCCAAGAAGGAAAAGTCATGGATCCTAAAGAGTTGTTGCTCTTCACATATGACAAAAGACTCCAAGATGTTGGTAATGATGAAAGGTCTGTCATATTTGGTAATGATGGTGCCTTAATGATAAAGGGTGTTGGTTTTACTGAAATTGGTGTAGAAAAGCTGAAATCAAAGAAAGTACGTTATGTAAAAGGGCTAAAACACAATGTTATCAGTGTTAGCTAGCTTTGTAATGATGGACATGAAGTTGCTTTCAATAAGAGTGACTACATAGTAGTGAGATTAAGTGGTGGTGTTGTTCAAGAACAAATAGAAACTTATACAAAGCTTCTAGAAGCAAAAACACATGCTAAATGGGCACCAAAATGAGAATTTGTTGTGGCATATAAGATTGGGACATCTTGAACAAATGGGGCTGAACAAGTTGTCCAAAAAATGAAGTTATGAAAGATGTACTTAAACTAAGAAAAGAAAGAGATGCAATTTGAAGCACTTGTCAAAAAGGAAGATGGTGAATACTACCCACAAAAATGTGGAGACTCAAAAAAAGAAGTCATTGGAGCTCATTCATTCAGATATATTCAACAAACCTCTGTCAAGAGAGATGTTCCAGAAGTTAAGGATAAATTTATGTGTTCAGCCACCTCTTAGAGGCTAAGGTATGCTTTTAACCCTTCTCCCCTTCCTTTTTCTATTATTCTTTGAATTTGTTATCAAAGGGGGAGATATTTTGTATAAATCCAAAGAGAATATATACTGATCAAAAAGGGGAGTAGCTTAATGAATAAAGGGGGAGAAATTGTTAAGAGGGAGAAGCAGGAAAAAAGGGGAGGGGGGGTTAAAGGTACAGGCATATGCAACAAGGGAGATGCATATTTTAAGGGGAGTTGTACTTATGCTTAATTATTGAAAGTTAGATTGAATGTGTTGCCAAAAAATCCAAAGGGGGGATTGTTAAACCCATCTTTAATGGCTAATGTTAGATTTTTGGTCAACATCTCATGTAGTTATAGGTATTGATTTGATGTTATGAATACTGTTAAGATGCAGAGAGTTCATTGGGCAAATTTGTTTATGGCAAGTCAACTCTATAGTCCATGAGTCAATATTGAAAATTGACATTAAATTTTAGGTGTCAAGGTTGACCATTGACCCTAAATTTTAGGAAGTTAATGTTGACCATTGACCTTAAATTTTATGAATCAAATATGACCATTTATTGTAGGGCAACCTTTGGGAATCAATATTGATTATTGATGAGTGTGTAACCTTAATCTCAAGGCTCTATAAATGCACCCATGCATCTTTCCAGATGTGTGTGGGCTACAGAAAAATTGAGAGAATGGCAAGAAGGGCTATAAAGAGAAAACACCAACCAAAGGTGGAGTTGTAGCAATTGACAATCACACAAAAGGGAGAAGAAGGAGGTAGCCCTATGAAAGGAGAGAAAAACGTGCAGTAATTGCACCAAGGAGAGAAAAAAAAAGTAGTAGCCACACTAAGGAGAGAAGGACATGTAGTAGCCGCCAAAAAGGGATCTTGTAGCATAACCAACAGCTTACAACAACCAGCCGTAGGTGAATCACAAATAGCAATTGTAATAGGTGATGCATAACCAGCAATAGTAGTAAGGGCATGCAACAATAATAAAAAGGGCAGCCAATAATACTAACGGTGCAGGCATGGCTAGCAGCAAGTACAACTAGCAAGTGCAAGCACAATTAGTAGCTTGCAGTAGTAGGTAGCAACTACAAGCATGTGGAGCTCATATTTAAGGAATAATGTTGGATTTGTTGTCAACACTATCTCACATGATTGTATGTGTTGATTTGAGGTTATGAAGAGGTCATTGGGAAAAACCGGTGATGACAGGTCAACCCCGATGTTGAGGAGTCAATGTTGATCGTTGGCCCTAAATTTTAGGAAGTCAATGTTGACCATTGGCTCTAAATTTTATGACTCAAATTTGGTCATTGATTGTAGGGAAACCTATATTAATGATGACTATTAATGATCATGTAACCTTAATATCAAGGCTCTATAAATACCCCTATGTGTCTTGCAAAGTGGTGTGTGTATTGTAAAATTTTTTGAGAGAACAAAACCTAGTTGCAGCAATCAACCAAGAGGGAGAGAGAGGCAATTTGAAGCAGTTGGCCACCACACCCCCACTAAGTTGTAGTAGTTGGCCCTTATCAGCACCTATAGCAGTCAGCCCTTACCAAAACTTGTAGTAGCCAGTGTTGAACTAACAAACCAGCAGCCTGTACTAGCAAACCAAGAGGTAGTAGCCTACATTAGCAAACTAGGAAACCAACAACCTTGAACCAACAATTTGGTAGCCAAGGAAGACAAATCAAAAGGTGGTGCAGTAACTTGTGAATCAAATAACCAAGGGATACAAACCAGAAGGTGGTGTGGCAACTTGTGAATTTGACATCAAGGGAAGACAAACAAGGAGGCAACAACTTCACCAACAAAATAGTAACCTGCACTAGCAAACTAAAAGGCAGCAGCCTGTACCAGCAAAACCAGGAGGCAGCAACTTGTACCAGCAAAACTAGGAGGCAGTAGCCTGTACCAACAAAACAAGGAGGCAGCAGCCTGCACTAGCAAATAAGAAGGTAGCAGGTTCGATAGGAGGTGTTGCAGTAGCAGGACCTACACTAGCAAACAAAAACCAGTAGTTGTAGCAGTATCATCTAGGATCAAGTAGCAAGCCAGTAGCAGGAGATTCCTGCACCAATAATCCAAGAGGCTTTCCAACATACCAGTAGCACTCTAGGAGTTTTCCAGGAGACCAGCAACACTCCAAGAAGCTTTCCAACAAACCAGCAGCACCTCAGGAGGCTATACTAGCAGTGATAGCATGTCCAGAAGGGACTACCAACACTAACAGCCTGTCCAGTAAATGATACTAGCAAGTATAGCGTGTCCAACAGCTAATTCAATAATAGCAGTGTATATAGATAGCAGGAGTAGTGTGTGCAGACAAAAGCAACAACGGGTGGATAGTAGGTGCATTACATGTTAATAGTAGCAGCAACAGCACGAGTGGACAGTAGCAGCGCCTGTGGATAGAAGTAGCAGTGCATGTGGATAGCAGTAGTAGCGCATGCCGACAGTAGCCATAGTGTGTGTAGATAGTAGTAGCATGTCTAGGAGGCAATACCAGCAAGTGTAGCGCACCTAGTAACCTAATCAATGAGAGCGCGAACATTAGTAGCTCGTGTAGATAGCAATAGGAGCAGGCGTAGACAATAAGATCAGTGTGTGCAGACAACAGTAGCGTGTGCACAATAGCTACAGCACGTGCGGATAGTAGCATAAGCATGTGTGGACAACAGTAGTGCATGCAGACAGTAGGAGCAACGCGTGTAGACAACAATAGCAGTGTGTGTGCACAATAGTAGTAGCATGAGCGGACATCAGCAGCGTGCACAGATAACAATAACAGCACATGTAAATAGTAATAGCAACACATGTGTGCAGTGTGTGAGACATCACTTACAGTAAAGAAAGGAGATGATCTATATTCTGCACTAGAAATCTGTACACATTGAGTCATTGTTCTTTAGGAAAGTTTTCACTACAAACTCTTGATAAACTTGTTGAAAATGGGTGGGATACCCTTGGAGTGATCGAGAGATTGGTGTAAGTGGTTAAGGAATAGTCCTTCCATAAGTGGTTAAAGAGTGATCCTTCCACAATATTGTTGTATCCTTTGATAACAAGAGTAGATTGTGTGATTTAGGAGTAATCCTATTACACCATAGACGTAGCTCATACATTGTATATAAACCACGTAAAAATTTTCATGTGTGCTTAGGTGCTTATGCATTGATTTATACTTTTACGGTTGCACTCATATAAAAGAGAAAGATAAAAAATTAGATTATCAATTCTAATAAGTCATAAAGGTTAAATTCTGATCAATTTGTAAAAAGTGCATATCTTACACTGATTCACCCCCTTTTAGTGTGAGACCTAAAAAGGTCCTTATCAAGGCACAACTAGCAAAAGGCAGCAAGTGCAAGCACCAGTAGTTAAGGAGAAAACTTGCCCTGGTAGCAAGGTAGGCAATTTTAGTAGCAAGAGGAAAAAACATATCTTGACAGCAAGTCCAATAGCTTGTAGCAATAGAGGAGAAAACATGCCTTGGCAGTAAGTTCGGTAGCTTATAGTAGCAAAGGAGAAAACATGTCCTTATAGCAGGATCAACAGCTTGCAATAGTAGAGGAGAAAACATGCCCGCTAGCAAGTCTGACAACTTGTAATAGTAAAAGAGAAAATGTGCCTTAAAAATAAGGCAAGTAGCACCGGTAATAGGTGAAGCAACCTGGCAAGGCAACAGGGGAGGTAGCATCGGTAGCAAAGGAAGAGAACTTGCCAAGGCAGTAAGTGAGGTAGCATTGGTAGCAGGAAAAAGAACCTAACAAGGTAGAAGCAGGTAGCCCCGTGAGTGAGGGGAGAGAACTTGCAGCATAGATAACCTACAGTAGAGATAACCTGCAGAGAAGATACCAATAAAGCTTGGGCAAAGACTGGTAATGAGGAAGGAGAAGTTCTCTTTTCTACAATAGCAGCCTATACACATTAAGTGATCCTTTTCAAGAATGTGCTAGTCACTAACCTTTTGATAAACTTGTTGAACAAGAGTGGATTGGGAGATCAACTCATCTAGTGATTGGGAGATTAAACATTGGAGTGCTTGGGAAATCAACTCTTTTAGTGATCGGGAGATCATTGTAAGTGTTTAAGGAGTGATCTTTTCACAATAGGTTAAGGAGTGATCCTTCCACATCATAACTTTATCCATTGGTAACAAGAGTAGATTGTATGATTTAGGAGTGATCTTATCACATTATGAACGTAGCTTACACATTATGGGTGAACCACGTAAAAATTGCTGTGTGTTCTTAGGTGCTTACGTTTGATTGATATCTGTACGACTGCTCTTACGTATAGAAGAAAGATAAAAATTGGATCATCAATTTTAACAAGTCACAAAGGTTAATCCAAAATGATTTATAAAAATTAAGTATCTCATATTGATTCACCTCTTCCCCCTCTTAGTGTTGTACTAAGAGGGTCCTCATCATATACTTATAATGTCTTGTGATGGAAAGGCTATTTGCATTTTTTTCTTTTGTCATTTGTCTTTTTTTTGGGTAAACATTGGTTTGAATTTACCGCTTACATGATGGTATGTTAGATTATACCTTTTGTTTATGAACTTATTAGATTATTCTTCCTTAATTATAAGATCCTTTTTTTTTTCTTTTTGATTTTTTTTCCACATGTAAAACTTTTTTTATTTGTGTGTGTACAAAGATGATTAATGAAATTATCAAGAAAAAAGTTTGTCTAAGTGTGCTAATAAAAAATTCTTAAAGTGTTATAATCATAATAGAAAAAGTAGGTGACACTATTTGAGGATGAGGTGTATTAAAATATGTTTTTTGAAATTTATTTATTTGCCAAGAAAAACACATAATATGTGAGAAAACTAGCACAATATGTAACCAATTTAAGGTGTTCAAAAACTACTTAATCCACAAAACTACTTAACCTTAATCATTGGGATCTACACCTAAAGTGGAAAATTTGACTTATTGTTATTTATTTTTTAAAAAACTTTCAAGGGTAATTTGGACACAAACTGAAGATTATGAAAATGACATTTAATTTGCCAAAATTTTATACAAGATTTCATGTCATTTAAATCATTGTTATGGTTTTGTTGTTGCTTATAAAATTGGACTATAGATTATTTGTTGTTTTTTTGCTATAGGTTATTAAAGGAAAGAATTGAATCAATTGATGATAAAATTTTTCTTGCATCTATATTTGGTGTATAGAATGGGTATGATTGTCAAATATCAATTTTTGCTTTGCTTTGCTCTTATTGCTTATTCTAACTTTTCTTTTGTTGTGTAAATTGCAACTAAAAAATTTTAAGTATATTTGCTCACTATTGATGATATATTGGATAACTCTTGCATAGGTTGTGGTTAACCTTGCTAGTTAAGACTATTGAAAGTTTTAAGTTTTCTATATTGAGTGGTGAACTTATTGAACATGATTTTGAAATTTCAAAATGTGTTATTTTCTAATTTTATTATATATTGGTATGATAATTGTGAATGATGGAATAATTCTCTATAATCACAATGAAAGATTACTAAAAATAATGGCTTTTATATGTTTTTAAATCTCTTGCAATTAATTTGTAATCGTTGTGTTAATTTAGATGATTTAAAATGATTGATTGATTGGTTATGAATTAAATTTTAAAGAAAATGTCATTGGTGAATTAGATGTAAAATATCTTTAAATTAATCCAATATACTTTGAACACCTTTATAATTGGCATAACAAAATTTACACCAAGACTTGAAAAAATGCAACAAAGATTGATTTTTTTTTGTATTTTTTGTCATTTTGGATATACATTTTATTAGTCTTCTTACACATCATGTGATTTAAAAAAAAAAAAACTAAAATTAAAGATTATTTTGAAGTGGCTAATGTCAATTGCATATCTATAAAAAAATTTGGTCCAAGTAATCAAGCTCTAATTATAATATTCCTTAAAACAAATTAGATGTTTATAAAGTATTTCAAAAGTCTTTTTTTTTTTCATATAGATTTGTGTCTCTTATATCTTTTGAAAATACACTATATACCTAGTAAGTGCAGGTAGCAAATAGTCCTTTGAATTAGTTAGTGTGGAGCAAAAAATGAACACTAATTTGAATGGATTATTTACTTGAAGAGGCTAATTGATTTTGTTGACATGCATGGTCATGACTCATTATGATATTAAATTTACATTAGTTGTGAGAATTTTTTGGTGGCATGCAACTTAGTTAACGTCTCTTATGCCATAGAATAGGGATTACTTCCCTGTTTAAGTTTGGAATCTTTTTAAATAGATGGAATTTACTGCTTGCTACTAATTATACCTTTTGCCTTTTGCTTGGATTCCTTTGCAAGGTTTGTAATGATGATTCCTTTTACTCCATCTTTATATCTTATGAATGGGAATTCATGCTTAAAAAAAGCATGACCATTTATGGCATAAGTTTGATCATATGATTAAATTTGTGCACTAATTTCATAAAAATAACCTTTTGCATACAAAAGTTTCTTCCTTTAATAAAGAGAATTATTTAAATGGGAGGTTATGCTATAACAATAATGTGAACCCCAACAGATATGGTTTAATGACTTAATATGCATAAGGAATCAAATAAGAATCCAAGAAAAGTAAATCAAATTTCAATAATGCAACTTTATTGAGTCCATCTTTGATAGCTAATGTTAGATTTGTTGTCAATAGTATCTCATATATTTGTCCTTATTGATTTGATATTATGAGTACCTTTGAGATGTGTTGGTTGCATTTACAAAGTATTGGCAGCTGATTTATTTAAAGGTTGAGGAAGACAACATTGATGGAATATGATGAGAATAAAGAGAGAAAGTAGGGCCGAAATCAGGATGCTGCCAGCCCCGCCTTGCATTGCCAAAAATAATGAGTTGATTCGGATTGTTGGTGGTGTTTTGGTTGTAAAGAAAGTACTTGTTACTACCTCTAGCATTGTGTTTAGTAGTTGCATTATAAGTCACTTATTAGATTGGAGTCAATGCTGACTATTGACACTAAATTCAAGGAGTTAATGCTAATTGTTAACCCTAGATTTAAGGAATTAATGTTGACCATTAATGGTAGGATAACCTTAAATTCAAGGAATTAATGTTGACCATGGATGATAGGGCAACCCTAAACTCAAGACATATATACACCCATGCATTTGCCAAGAGAATAATGAGTGAAAATAGAAAGAAAGACACAACAACAAAGAATGAAAGAGAGAGCTACAAAGAATGAAAGAAAAAGCTGTAGAAAATGAAAGAAAGAGTTGTAGAGAAACAGAAAAAGAGAAATCAAAGTAGAAAAAAAGGAAGAATGGTAGAGAGCTAAGAAAACAAAGCAATCGAGAAACAACGCAATCGAGAAACACGATAGAGAAAGGAAGGAGAAACCCAGTAGAGGTAGGATAGAAACATGACAATAAGGAAGAAGGGAATAGCAAAAAGCTTAGGCAGAGATTGGCAAAGCTTGAGCAAAGATTAAAAGTGAAGAAGGAGAGAACAACAGAAAGCTTAAGTAGAGACTAACAGTGAAGAAAGAGAGAACGGTAGAAAGCTTGAGCAGAGACCAGTAGAGCTTCAGTAAATATTGGTAGTGAAGAAGGGGAAAACAACAAAAAGCTTGAGCAAAGATTGATAGAGAGAGGGCAGAGACTGACAGTGAGGAAGGAGAGAATGGTAGAAAGCTTTAGTAAAATGGTAGAGAGCAGAGAATGATAGTAAGGAGAAAATAGCAGAAAGAAAGGAGAAGATCAATTTTGTATCACAGTAACCTGTGCATATGGAGAGATCTTTCTTAGGGGAGTTTTTGTTATAATCTTTTTATGTACTTGAAAAAGGGTGGGAAACTCTTGGGGTGATAAGGAGATCATTGTAAGTAGTTAAGGGATGATCCTTCTATAGTGGTTAAGAAGATATCCTTTTATTACATCAGCTGTATCCCTTGATAGTAAGAGTGGAACATGTGATTTAGGAGAGGCCTTATCACACCTTGGATGTAACTTATATTGTGGGTGAATGACGCAAAAAGTTTATGTATTCTTGGGTGCTTATGCTTACTTGACATCCATAGGCCATTCTCGTATAAAGAAGTAAGATAAATTTGGATCATCGACTTTAATAGGTCACAGAGGTTTAATCAGGGAAAATATGTAAAAAGTAAATATTTCACACTGATTCACCCCTTTCCCCTCTTAGTGTAAGACCCAAGAAGGTCTTTATCAATTGGTATTAGAGTGTGGTTCCTTTGTTAATCCATTTTGCCTACTTTGATTTGAAATTTTTTACTACTACTATGAATCTTTACATCTATTGTTGGTCAATATCATGGAAAGCATAAACAGTGTTAACAACAAGGGCATTTCGATATTTGATGGACAAAATTATCAATTATAAAAGAATAGAATGCTCCTATACCTACTGTCACTTGGTCTTGATGTGTTTAAATCTATTGTAAGTGGCTTCACTCCTATTGCTGAAAGTTTTGCTATGACGCCTATTGATAAGAAGAATTTAGAGTATGATGAAAAGACAAAAAATGCCTTATATACCTCCTTATTAGATAAAGAATTCACTAAAGTGATAGGGTGTAACACAACTAAACAAATTTAGGATAAATTGAAGAATATTTATGAAGGAGACAAGGTTGTGAAGGAAGCCAAGCTATAAATTTGGAGGAGTAGATTTAAAGATATGAAGATGTTGAGTGATGAATTTGTAGATGCCTTCTTTACAATAGTAAATGAAATTGTATGCTCTATCAGAGGTTATGGAGGGGAGATTAATGATGTTAATATGGTAAGAAAGATACTTAGAACTTTACTGGAAGCTTTAAATGCTAAACTTTCCTTCATAGAAAATAGAGATTTGGATAGGCTGCTTCTGGATGATTTACACAACATATTGATAGCTTATAAAATGAGAATAGCCCCAATGAAGAGAGAAAAGAAGCCGAAGGCAAAGAAGGAGTTGGCTTTCAAGATAATGAAGAAATTAAAGATTAAAGAACAAGAAGAAGAATCTAATAGCAGCTCTGAAGCAAAAAATGGTGATGCTAAATTTGATAAAGTCATGACATATATCACTAACAATATAAGGAAAGGAAAAGGTAAGTACAAAGGAAAATTACCTTTGAAGTACTTTAGTTGTGGAGGTATTAGGCACTTTATAGTGGACTACCTAAAGAGAAAAGAAGCAAACAATAATGATGATGATAAGCCGGCTCCAAGGAGGCAAAGAAAGAAATCCAACTATTTTAAAGTTGAGAATTTAAGTGCCAAAAGGAAAAGAAATTCTTTAGATCTAAAAGAAGAAATTTTTTAAACAAGTTGAATGAAAAAATTTCTAAAGAAGAAACTGATGATGATGTTGCAAAAAATGTGTTGGTTGCACTGGTAAATGATGAAAAGGAATCCTCAAGTGATAAGGAATCAATTGAAGAGGAAGAGAAAGAGATAATATAGCAACTTGAGAATGAGTTAAAACCTTGTTTGCACAAAAACAACAAGCTAGAAAAAGGAGGTAAAGAATCTCAAAAAGCTGAATAAAAATTATAATATTGATAAATTTGATCTCCAAATAAAAAAAAAAAGAAGGAGATTAAAGCAAAAGAGAAGGAGTACTTAAAAAGGATTAAGAAGTTGAATGTACTTGAGATAGAGCAAGGCAAAATACATAAAGATCTTGGTGCTAAGGAGGTTGCACAAGAGCAAGAAGTGTTGAATTTGCAAGCCAAGCTCCATAAGGCTTAATTTGAATTAAAGAAGTATGAAAAGAGCTTTATACAAGTAGTGGAAGTGAGAGGAGAGCCCTCTTTAGCAAATGCTATCAAGGAGGATGCTACCAAAATGTTGAATGAATGTCTAAGCAAACAAACACCTCATTTCATGGGGAAGAAAGGACTTAGCTATATTGAAATGCTAAATGAGAAGGTAGAAGAGAAGAAGAAAATTATGTTTGTACCTAAAAGCAAGCATATAGAAAAGATAAAATTGAAAGAAGGTGATGTTATAGAGAAGAGAAACTGATCCAAGTTAAAATGAGTTAGGAAAGATGTGATGGAAACTCCTATCCAAAGGAGATAAGTTGTCAAAGATAGAAAGAAGGTTGCCATAACAGGTATTAAAGATAGGGGATATGAACTTGTTAAAATAAGAAAATTCAAATTTGAAGGATTTTGCTGGTACTATAGTAAGTCTAGGCATAAAGCTAATGTGTGCTGAAGTAATGGGCCTATAATAAAGAGGAATGTGAGGCAAGAGTCTAGGGGGAACTCTATCAATGAAGGAGACAACTTTAATTGAAAAGAAGCCAAATTCCACTAAGAAATATATTTGATATATTGGAAGAAATCTATGGAAGATGTGAAAAGGCTAGACATACTATTAAGGAAAGTTTGACATTGTTGCTAGGTTAGAGAATGCAAAGGAGAACACCTACATATACTCCTACGTTTGGCCAAAGAAGAAGAAACGAAAGGGAAATGACAATGGTTGTGGAAGTTGCCTTAAAAGCTTCCAAGAAAGAAAAGCCATGGATCCTTGATAATGGCTGCTTTTCACACATGACAAGAGACTCAAAGGTGTTGAAGGAAGTAGAAAAATATAATGGAGAGTTAGTCACATTTGGCAATGATGGTGCTTTAAAGATTAATGGTGTTGAAGTTGTTGAAATTGGTGTAGAAAAGCTGAAATTAGAGGAAGTGCTTTATGTTAAAGGGCTAAAACACAATCTAATTAGTGTTAGCTAACTTTGAGATGACGGGCATGAAGCTACTTTTAGCAAGAGTGGCTGCACGACAAAAAGATTAAGTTATAGTGTTGTCCTTACAAAGGGAGAAAGAACATATGGAAACTTAAACCAAGGTTTTAGTAACAAAAACACATGTTATACCAATGATGATAATTTGTTGTGTTATAAGATTAGGACATCGTGGACAAAATGGGCTAAACAAATTGTCCAAAAATAAATTTGTGAAAGATGTATCCAAGCTAAAAAGAGAAAGAAATACCATTTGCAACACTTGTCAAAAAAGGAAGATGGTGAATACTACCCACAAAAATGTGGAGATTCAAACAAATAAGCATTGGAGCTCATTCATTTAGATATCTATGGGCCTATGAGACAAAAATCATTGAAGGGTGATAGGTACTTCATTTATTTTATTGATGATTTTATAAGAATGACTTGTATTATGTTTTTGAAACATAAATTGGATGCTCTCAATAATTTCAAGAGCTACAAGAGGCTGGCTAACAATTAGTTGGAGGGAAGAATTAAAAGACTTAGGATAAACAATGGGATAGAATATACGTTTAGTGAATTTAAAAATTATTTGGAGAAGCATGGAGTGAAGCATGAATATGCTAGTCCTTACACATCCCAACAAAATAGAGTGGCTAAAAGAAAGAATAGAAGCGTAGTGGAGATGGCAAGGACCATGTTAGCTAAGTATGGTACCTCACATAGCTATTGGAGAGAGGCTATCATTACTGCCACTCATATTCAAAATAGTGCTTGATGAGACCACATAGAGAGAAGACACCTTATGAGCTATGAAATGGAGAGAAGCTAAGTGTAAAACATTTTAAAGTATTTGGAAGCCTATATCTCATTAAAATCAAAAGTAAGAATTTTAGAAAATTTGATAAGAAGGCTGATGAAGGCATATTCTTGCGCTATGTACCAAATGGAAGAGGTTTTAAATGTTATAACAAAAGGTTGTAGAAAATTTTAGACAACTTTGATGTTAAAGTGATTAAAGATGGTTCCACAATGCAAACACAGCATAAGAAAGGTTAAGATGCCATGTGTGATAATGAAAAGGAATCTAAAAGTGATAAATTAGAGGTTGTTCAGCATAAGGAAGATGTTGACTCTCAAATTACAAGGGATAAAGAAAATGAATCAAGGCATTCCTAAACTCACAACAGAGTAAGAGCTAAAGTTAAGGTTAAAAACATTATTGGTAGTAAAGAGGATTTTGTGTAGACTAGAAGAAGGCTAAAAAGTGGTGAACAAACCTCATTGATCTTTGAAGTTGAACCCAAGTTAGTGGAAGAAGCATTAGAGCACAAGGAATGTGTTTCATGGCACAGTAAGAAGCAAAATTCAGTGACTTTAAGCACTGTAGAGGCTGAATATGTAGGCTGATACTCAAGCTTATACTTAAATGCTATGGATGAAACAACAACTTGAAGATTTAAAGGTGGAAGTGCAGCTGCTATTGCTAATTACTTGTGATAACCAAAGTGCCATTAATTTATCAAATAATCTTATCCAACACTCTAGATCTAATCATAGTGAAATCAAGTATCACTTCATTAAAGAAAAAGTGGAGAAAAATGAAGTAAAGCTAAAGTATGTGCCTATCAAAAAGCAAGTTGCAGATAGATTCACTAAACTTCTATCAAGAGTGTTGTTCCCACAACCTTATATGGGTTGTAATTGTTGTCAACTAGATTTAAGTGTGCAAGTAATTTGAAGTCACATGGAGAGGAAAGAAAGTAAACCCACATGAAAGGGCAATAGAGTAATTTGAAGTTACATGGAGGGGTAAGGAAGTAAAACCACAACTTTGCAAGAAAACCCTACATGGCAACAAAGAAAATAAGGGAGAGAGAGAGAGAGAGAGAGAGAAAGTGGAGACGATCGAAAGGGGGGCTAATCGAAGAACAGCGGTCGGCCAAAACACAAGAGAGAGAAAACACAATAGTCGGAAGAGTCAGTTGACAAAATAGAGCAAAGAGGAGACGATGAAGGGGCTGGATGACTAGATGGCAGATCGGAAGAGTGAAACGACAAAATAGAGAAGATACGGTCATTAGAACAGGGCAAAGAGAGAGAGAGAACTAGAGACGGCTGAAGGTGTATTGGACGGTGAGAGAGAGACCAGAAGAGCAAAATGGCAAAATAGGGAAGATACGATCAGTAGAATAGGCAAAAAGAGAGAGAGAACTAGAGATGGTCGAAGGTGTGCTAGACAGTGAGATAGATCCGATTGGATGGTGAGAGAGATCCGATTGGATGAAGAGAGAGAGAGTGTGTCGATAGAACACAAGAGAAAGAGAGAAAAATTGAGACAACTGTTGGAAGAGAGAGAAAAGAGGTATGTGGCCAGAATAGAGGAGTTGACGAGAAGGAGAGAAAAAGAAACCCAATGGCTAACCAAGTGAGCATAGCAAAACACACCATCAGCAGAATAATAGAGAAACCTAATGGCTAAACAAGGAAGGAGAGAAAAATCTGATATGGCTAGAACAGAGGTATGGACGGCAAAGGAGAGAAAAGACCAAATAGAGTGACCAATTGAAAGAGAGAAAATGTCATACGGCTGAGGAAGAGCAAACAGCAGAACGTGCATCGGCGTGAGACTCAAACGTGCGATGACATGAGACTAGAACGTGTGATGGCATGAGACTAGAAGCAAGGGGTAGGTTATGAGATGGTGAAAGCAAGAGTTGTGTGAAACAACGTAGAGAACGAATTCAGCGAAGCATTGAAAGAACTCAACGTATTTCCAGATTTCTTTAAGAGAGGTCAGAGAGCATTGTGATAAACTTCTAAGCGGCAGTGGAGTAGCCTTTCAATTCAACATAGGCAAGACAAGCTAGAAGAAGGGTAGACATAGTAAGTGACACTCTTTGTATTGTACTTGCTTAGTAATTACAATAGTGAAAGGAGCAGAGGATTAAGACATCCATTGTAACTGGAATTCTTAAGTATAGTGGATAGTCTCGATAAGGGAGAGTCCCTACCACTGTAGATGTATGTCATGTTGATAGAACCACATAAATCTTGTGTGTCCTTAATTTGCTTTACGTTTTGTGTTTTGAATTGAGTTATGAATGCAGCTAAAGTATCAGCCAACCTATAACCTAGCGAAGACCTAAACAAGAACATTTGAATTGTTTATTAGGCAAGGTGTCTGAAAGGTGACTTTGGGGACTATTATGATTAGTAGGTAGCAATAGATCTACTTTAGTTGAATATGAGAAAGAGTTCGCTTTTAAGAAGAGGTTGAAGTTGTTCACTTACCTGCGAATTGCGAATTGTGGTGATACTGATTCACCCCCTTCTCAGTATCACAAACTAGTAGATCTTAGGGAAAAGTTGGGAACTTCAATTGGTATTAGAGTACAGGTTCGCCAATTTAAAACTTAATAACCTGGTGTACTAGTTTGAAGGGTTTCAAAAATTTTAACTTGTTCAGCATACTAAGAAATCGATGCTGGTACTAGCAGTAGCACTATTAACAGTAAGAAGGTTTCAATCTTCAATGGAACCAACTACCATATATGTAAAGTGAGAATGCAAGTGGTATTTGCAACCATAGGCATGAATGTGGTGAAATCTGTACAAGAGGGCTTTGTGGCTCCAGAAGAAGGTAAAGATCCAACCCCAGAGGAATTAAGGCAGTTTGAGATAAATGAGAAGGTCTCAAACATTATCATTTCAACATTGATAGATGCTAAGTATGCTAAAGTTATGGACTACAAGTCTGCTAAGGAGATATGGGATAGATTGCAGAAAGTCTATAAAGGTGATGGTAGAATGAAGGAGGCCAAGCTTTAAGTTTTCAAGGAGAGATGAATCTCTCAAAATGCAGAAAAATGAGACAGTCTAGGAGTTCTTGACCAAAGTTATTGATGCTGTAAATGATCTAAGAAGTCATGGGAAGAACAAGAAAGACTCATCTATTATGAAGAAAATTATGAGAATTTTGCCTTAAAGGTAGTAGCCATAGAGGAGAGTAGAGACCTTAATTCTATGTCTCTGCATGATCTCTAGTGCAATCTCATTGCATATGCGATGAGGATAAAGTCAATGGAGAGCTCCTCAACATTGAAGGTATCAAATGAGGCAGCTTTCAAAGCTATGAAACACTTAAAGATAAAAAAGAAGAGGAAGAATCATCCAATGAGGATGATGATGATGATGAGGAAGAAAGTAAAGGTGAAGTGTTGGCATACTTCACAAGGAAGTTTAAAAAGGGGTCTAAGAAGGGAAAAGGATAGTTGTCCTTGAGATATTATCATTGTAAGCAGACTGGACACTTTGCTTCTCAATGCAAAATGAAACTTGATGATAAAGATGAGGATGGTGATGATGAGTAAGATTCAAAATGGAAAAGACCATTGTTTAAATCAAAGAAATCCAACCAAAAGACTACTAACCCACAGAAGAAGAAGACAGGCTCGTACAAGAGTTATGTGAGTTAGACAAAAGAAGCTGATAAGGAGGAAGATTAAGACTCATCAGATGAGCATGCCTTTATGGCATTAGCTCAAGATGGTAGTTCAACCTTTGAAGAGGAAGAGGAGGTTGATGAAGAAGAACCAAATCTTGAAGTCGAGTTAGAAGGGGTAGAACTATAAAAAGTTGAAGCAAAGTCTGAGGAAAATAAAAGTCAAAAGGATGAAATAAAGGCTGAACATATTGACTTAAAGAGAAGATTTGAAGAACAGATCAAAATATGTGAAGACCTTACAATAGAGCTTGGCTTAAAGGCTTTAAAAATTAAAGAAATGGAGAAAGAGTTGTTGAGACTTCAGTAACAACTCAAAAGGAGTAAAGAGAACTTGTAGAAGCTTGAAATGGTATGAGAAACAAGTTCTGCAAGAGAAAAGAAGAATGAAGAAAAAGTGCAACAATCTGAGACTACATTGCCTAAAGATAATAAGAATTTGCCACAAAAGTTGAAAGAGAAGGCTAAAGAAGAGAAGACAGTTATCAAACCAAAGCTAGGGCCAAAATTGATGTATGTGGTTAAAAAGCAGCAGCCCATAACTGCTATGTCTTAGAAAGAAAAGAAAGTCAGCCAACCAAGGATAATAGCTAAACAGAAGAAGGAGAAGAAGGTGGCTGAAATGAAAGCCACATAAACAAAAAAGCTAACTATGTTGCCTACACAGCAAGTAATGAACAAAAGAAAACAAGCTGTGATTCGACCCAAGAAGAGGCAGTTTCAATGTCACTGCCTTTATTATGGAGTTTGGGGTTATAAGGCAAGTAACTGTTGGTGGAGAAGGCCAGTATATGTGTCCAACTTTGAAAGATACGATGCTGCATACAGGGGGAGACAATACAAAATTCAGAAGAGAACACCTATCGTGAGTTCATGCACATACTGTAAAAGGCAAGGACACGCTGACAGGGATTATTGGTGGAAGCCCAAACCAGTGGTTTCAAAGAACAAGTTTGCTATATTGGTAGACATGAAATAGTGTGAAAGGTGCGGGCAGGATGGCCATAATGCCAAGAGATACATGACACTTCTCCCTAAGTAAGAGAAGGCACTTAATGGCATAGTGAAAATAAGCAGTGTAGTCAAAGCTAAGAAAAAGGAGAAAGGTATCTTCTAGCCAGTTCAAAAGAAGGAATATAAAGCCAAAAGGGAGGTGGCTAATATAGTTGAAATTGCACTCAAAGCTAATTATAAGGATAAGTAGCGGATCCTTGATAGTGGATGCAGTTCACATATGACAGGAGAAAAGAGTAAATTGTCAAAGCTAAACAGGTCAAGAGAAGGTAGAGTCAAGTTTGGCAATGATGATTCACTTAACATCAATGGTTAGGGGTCAGTAAACATTGGTAGAGGAAATCTAAAAGATGTTCTGCATGTTGAAGGACTCAAATATAATCTAGCATTTGTCAGCCAACTATGCAATAAAGACCATAAGGTAATATTCACAAAAACAGGTTGCTAGGTAAAGAGTAAAGAAGGCAATACTATTGTAGCTGGGAAGAGAACAATTGGAAATTTATATGTGATTGATAAGGATAAGACAAGCAGTTATTTACTCACCAAAGAAGAAAAAAATCAACTCTGGCATAGGAGGCTGGGACATTTATCACAGAAGAACATAAGGAAGTTGACCACTACTCATGCAATCAGAGACATTCCTGACTTGAGGAGAGAGAGAGAGAGAGAGAGTATGTTTGCTCAGCATGCTCTAAAGGAAAACATGCCAAAAAGGAGTATAATACCAAAGAGTTTAGTTCTAAAGTAATGCTTGACATTGTGCATACTAATTTGTGTGGATCGATGACAACAAAAGTATTGAATGGTGAGAGGTACTTCGTCTTGTTTGTTGATGATTGTTCAAGAAGGACCTATATCATACACCTCAAACACAAGTCAGAAGTTTTGAATTGCTTCAAGAGATATAAAAGATTGGCTAAAAATGATAGTGGAAGGAAGATCAAAGTATTGAGGTCAGATCAAGGCACTGAATTTACAAATAAAGCTTTTAAAGATTACCTTGAGAAGCATGGTATTCACCATCAGATGCTAGCAGCAAGAACACCTTAATAGAATGAGGTGGTAGAAAGGAAAAATAGAGATATGGTTGAAATGGCAAGAACTCTACTACTGGAATCCAAGCTTCACATAAGATTTTGGACATAAGCAACATTTATATTAATGCACTTACTGAACAAAGTTTTACTAAGACCCAATACTGATAAGACTCCATATGAGCTATGGAGTGGGAAGAAGACAACAGCCAAGTATCTCAGAATGTTTAGCAGCCCATGTTTTATGAAGAATAAGGAGCAAAACTTGGGAAAATTTAATGCTAGGTCTGATAAAGGCATCTTTGTGGGATACTCAACAAAGACAAAAGGCTACAGGGTTTTTCTGCATAAGTTGGGAAAAGTGATCATGTCCAGTGATGTGAGAATAGATGAGAAATGGAAAACAATGCAGAATGGAAAAGCTAAGGAAAATGAAGAAGATGACTTCAATGTAGATGAAAAACCAGACCAACTTGAAGAAAAGGAACAAGAAGTGAGTTCAAACATAGAGAAGAGTGAGTATGAAGATGAAGAAAGAGATCCTCTTGCAACTAAGCTTGTGCAAGAAAGAAAGCCAAAGAAAATGTGGTCCAGTGCTCATCAATAAAATCAGATCATAGGTGACCCATAAGCAAGAGTTACAACAAAAAGAAGAATTATGGGAGCTATTGCTTTACTCTCATAAGTTGAACCTAAATCTGTTGAAGAAGCTACACAAGATCTAACTAAATCTCTATCCACAAAACAATTTGAAAAGCACAGATTGAGTTTATATGTGAAAATGCCTCCTCAAGCTAGAAAATCAGGTGAATCCTCCATCTCTACTTTATGAGTTTTACAGATTCGTAATTGGTTGGCAACAGGGGAGAGAAGCAACAGTGCAGGGGGAGCTGTTAAGAAAGGGGGAGTGCATATTTAGGGAGAGTTGAAATTGTTGCATAATGGCTTTTGTTATGAGTGTTGCTAACAATTACAATGGGGGAGATTATTGTTCGCACAACCTTGTATGGGTTGTAATTGTTGTAAACTAGATTTAAGTGTGCAAGTAATTTGAAGACACATGGAGGGGCAAGAAAGTAAAGCCTCATTGAAGGGAAAGAGAGTAATTTAAAGCTACATGGCAAAAGAGTAATTTGAAGTTACATGGAGGGGCAAGGAAGTAAAACCATAACTTTACAAGAAACCCTACACGATGACAAAGAAAATAAGGTCAAGAGAGAGAAAATCTAGTATGGCCAAAACAAAGGTGTGGACGGCGAAGGAGAGAAAAGGCCAAATAGAGTGACTGGCTGAAAGAGAGAAAATGACATATGGCTGAAGAATATCAAATAGCAGAACATGCCTCGGCATGACACCAAAACATGTGTTGGTGTGAGACCAGAACGTGTGCTAAAACGTGTAATGGCGTGAGACCAGAAGCAAAGGGCAAGCCATAAGATAGTGAAAGCAGGAGTTGTATGAAACAACGTAGAAAAGGAATTTGGTGAAGCATTGAAAGAACTTAATGTATTTCTAGATTTCTTCAAGAGAGGTTAGAGAGTGTTATGGTGAACTTCTAAGTGGTAGTGGAGCAGCCTTTCAATTCAACAGAGGCAAGACAAGTTAGAAGAAGGGTAGACATAATAAGTGACACTCTTTGTATTGTACTTGTTTAGTAATTGCAATAGTGAAAGAGCAAAGGATTAAGACATCCATTGTAACTAGAATTCTTAAGTATAGTGGATAGTCTCAGTAAAGGAGAGTCCTTACCATCGTGGATGTATGTCACGTTGATGGAACCATGTAAATCTCATGTGTCCTTAATTTGCTTTACGTTCTGTGTTTTGAATTGAGTTGTGAACATAGCTAAAGTATTAGCTAACCCATAACCTAATGAAGACCTAAACAAGAACATCCAAATTGTCTATTAGGCAAGGTGTCTGAACAGACTTTGGGGACTATTGTGATTAGTAGGTAGTAATAAATCTACCTTAGTTGAGTTTGAGAAAGAGTTCGCTTTTAAGAAGAGGTTGAAGTTGTTCACTTACTTGCAAATTGGGAATTGTAGTGATATTAATTCACCCCCCCTTTCAGTATCACAAACTAGTAGATCTTAGAGAGAAGTTGGGAACTTCAAAGAGAGATGTTCCTGAAGTTAAAGTTGAACTTATGTATTTAACTACCCTCTGAGACTAAGGTATGCCTTTAACCCCTTATCCCCTTTTCACTTCTATTATTCTTTGGATTTGTTATAAAAGAGGGAGATACTTTGCATAAATCCAAAAGAGTATATATTGATGAAAAGGGGGAGTAACTTAATAAATCCGAAAGGGAAAATCAAATAAAGGGTGAGAAATTGTTATGAGGGGGGGGGGGAAGTAGAAAAAAGGGAGAGTTAAAAAATTGAGGTTGATTCTAATTGGCATCATGCTCACATGCAAAAAGGGAAATTATGTTTTAGGGAGAGTTGTGAATGTTAAAAGAGGAGGTCTTTCTTTGTGTTGACACTGCTGCTTGTGTTTAAGTGCTGATTTTATGGATTTAATTTGTTGCCAACAAATCTAAAGGGGGAGATTGTTGAGCCTATCTTTGATAGCTAATGTTGAATTTGTTGTTAACAACATATTATATATTTATCCTTATTGATTTGATGTTATGAGTGCCATTAAGAAGGAGAGAATGATTTGATCTTAAGTAGAGATCGATAGAGACTAGCAGTAAAGAAGGAGAGAATGATAGAAAGGTTAAGCAAAAAAATGGAGAGCAGATAATGACACTGAGGAGAGAATAGCAAAAAGAAAAGAGAATATCAATTTTCTATCACAGCAACTTGTGCATATAGAGAGATTTTTCTAAGACGAGTTTTTTTTTTATAAACTTTTTATGTATTTCTTGAAAAAGGGTGGGAAACCTTTAGTGTGATTGGGAGATCATTGAAAATAGTTAAGGAGTGATCCTTCCATAGTGGCTAAAGAGAGATCCTTCCACTACATTAGTTGTATCCCTTGATAGTAAGAGTGGAACATGTGATCTAGGAGAGATCCTATCATACTGTGAATGTAGGTCACACATTGTGGGTGAACCATGTAAAAATGTTGTGTGTTCTCAAGTGCTTATCCTTGCTTGCTATCCATATGATCATTCTCACATAAAAATCCAAGATAAAATTGAATCATTAACTTTAATAGGCTATAGAGGTTTAATCGGGATAGATTTGTAAAATGTAAACGTCTCACATTGATTCACCCCCTCCGCCCTCAGTGTGAGACCCAAGCAAGTCCTTATCATACTCAATATTTAATGAAACATGAATTTAAAGTATAAAGAAGGATATAAGTACCAGACTAAAAAAAAAATAAAATTAAGAGTGATATGTCAAATTGAATGTCATAAAAAGAGTTAATTCTTGATAAATTCTTAATAAGTTTTTTTAATTCTTAGAAAAATTGAAGGAGAAAATTCTTACCTCTTTATTTTACTAATGATACATCCTCTTTAGTAATAAAAGCAAGTTTATTTACACATTAAATTAATAATCCTAACCTTAGAGATGAAGAAAAACTTTTTAAATAAGTTGATAACAAATTTACTCTATTATGTCACCTTCACTAACGATTCTACTTTGATGGTATGAGTTTATTTTTTAAAAAATAAATTTGATGTATTTACTTTGTTATGAGAATACATGTTGGATTACCAAAGACATTATGAGCTGATACTATCAACACTATAACCTGTTTGATTAATTGAAAACCATTTATTCCCTTGGATGGAGAACTACCAAAGGAGACTTGGATAGGTAAAGAGGTAAATCTGTCACACATTAAAGTCTTTGGTTATGTCTTATGTGCATGTGGATTCTGATGAAAAGGATAAATTAGATTCTAAACCTTGTAAGTATTTTTTCATTATGTATGGAATTAATGAATTCAAATATTGCCTTTGGGATAATCAGAATAACAAGAACATCAAAACAAAGAGAACATACTAACTTGGAGGAAATTTTAGAGAATGATGTGGGTAAAGGAGTGTAAGAAAACTTTAAAATTATCCTAGTAGAGTCAGATCCTTTTACACTAATGGCACAAATGAAGAAATCTAGTAAAATATCTAAACTTCACAACGATTCTCTCCTTTCTTGTATTATTTATTATTAACTAATAGAGGTGAGTCAAAATGCTTTCATGAAGCAATATAAGTTGAAGATTTTGTCAATTGGAAGTTAGCTATGGAAGAAGAAATGAGTTCATCCATAATGTGTGAGCTACATCCATGATGTGATAGGATCACTCCTAAATCACACAATCCACTCTTGTTATCAAAGGATAAAGTTTGGTTATGGAAGGATCATTCCTTAACCAATTATAATGATCTCTTGGTCACTAAGTTGATCTCCCAATCACTCAATGGATTGATTTCCCGATCACTCTGAAGGTATCCCACCCTTTTTCAATAAGTTTATTAAGAATTTATAATGAAACCTTTCTTAGATATGTGTATAAATTGCTAGTGCAGAATATAAATCTTCTCCTTCCTCACTGCCAATCTTTGCTTAGGCTTTATTGGTCTTTTCTTTATAGGTTATCTTTGCTCCTATTACTAGTGTTGCCTCACCTACTACCTCGACAGGATCTCTCCTATGCTGCCGGTGTTGTCTCCCCTGTAACCTTGGCAGGTTCTCTCCTTCTGTTGCCAGTGTTACCTCTTTTGGCCTTGACAAGTTTTCTTCATTTGTTGCCACTGCTGTCTTTACTATAGTCTTGGCAAGTTGCCTCCTTTATTGCTACAATTTACTATATCTGCTACTAGGTACATTTACTCCTCTGCTATTACAAGTTACCGAATTTGCTGTTGGGCATGTCATCTCCTTTGTTGCTACTGCAAGCTATCAGTCCTATTATTGGGACACATTTTCTCCTCTGTTGCTACTGCAAGCTATCAATCCTGCTGTCAAGACATATTTTCTCTTTTGATGCTGCAAAATGCCAAACTTGCTGCCAGGTATGTTTCCTCCTCTATTGCTACAAGCTATTGGATGTGCTGTCGAGATAGGTTTTCTTCTCTACTACCACTGTCCACACATGTTGTTATTGTTGCCTACATGCAATGCTATCGCTGTTTGCATACTTTACTATTGTTGTTGTTTGCACGCATTGTTGATGTTGTCCACGTGCATTGCTACCACTATCTGTGTGTGTTGTTACTGTTTGTTTACATTGCTGCTACTATTTGTACACACTGTTGCTACTGATTTGGCTTTTGGGCGCACTACACTTACTAGTATGGCCTCCTAAACATGGTGTTGGTGCTGATATAGCCTCCTGGACGTGTTGTTCCTGTCCGTATGTGCTACTGTTGCTGTCCATGCAAGCCACTATTATTATCTGCACTTGTTGTTGCTGTCTACATGCATTACTATTGTTATCTATGCACATTGTAGCTGTTTGCTTGCAATACTGCTCTATCCACACATGTTGTTGCTATCTGCTCGTGTCGCTACTACTGTCTGTGTGAGTAGCGTGTTGCTGCTATTTGCTCACACTACTACTGTTGTTCATGCATGCTGCTACTGTTTGCTCATGCACCACCTGCTGCTGTATGCGGCTATTGCCTTGGTGAGGGTTTGTTGGTGTAGTTACTACCTTGGTGGTGTTTTTTGGTGTGGCTGTTGCCTTGGTGGTCTTTGCTAGTGTAGGTATATCCTCCTGGACATGTGGCTGGTGCAAGGACGCCCCTCCTAGACGTATTGCTTGTGCAGGGATACCCTCCTAGACGTACTACTGGTGTAGGGAACTCTTACTACTATTCCTACAATCTGCAAGTTTAGGTTTGTTGCGTGGTTGCTGGACCTATAATCTGCATGTTCTGTCTTTGCTTGCTTGGCTATTGGACTTGCAATTTGCAGGTTGTGGTTTGCTACATGATTCCCAAACTTGTTGCTACACATTTTCATTTTTTGCTTGATTCTTGGGCGTGCTTCTACTGCTAGGAAACTTCCTAAGGTGCTGCTAGTCTGCTAAAAAGCTTCTTGGATGTACTAGTGTGGTGGCCGGCTGTTGCTATCACCTATGTGAGCATTGGTTGCTATTGTCACCTTCGTGAGGGCCAATTGCTACTGTCACTTTTGTGAAGGCCGGTTGCTCATTTGTTGGTGAAGGTTGGCTACTTTGCTGCCTCTTTCTCTTCCTCTTGGTCAGCTACTTATTTCTCCCTCTTAGTTGGTTGCCTTGCGCTTCCTTTTGGTCAGTTGCTTTGCCCTTCCTCTTGGCCAGCTATATGTCCCTTAGTGGCTGCCTCCTCTCTTGTCGTTCACCCTTACTTTTGGCTTTAAGTTTGCCATTCACCTCTCTTAGGTTGGCTCTCTCAATTTTCTACAGCATACCCCCTTCTTGTAAGACACATAAGGGTATTTATAGAGCCTTGAGATTACAGTTAAATGATTATCAACGGTCATTGTTGATTCTTATAGGTTGCTTTACAATTAATGGCTAGATTTGAGTCTTAAAATTTATGGTCAATGGTTAATATTGACTTCCTAAAATTTAGGGTCAACCATCAATCTTGACCCCAAAAATTTAGGGTGATAGACCAATTTTGATTTATCAACTTTAGGATTGACCTATCATTATCGATTTTGCCCAATGACCTCATTGCATCTCAATGGCATTCATAACATCCAATTAACTTATACAACCATGTGAGATGATGTTGATAATAAATTCAACATTAGCCATTAAAGATAGGCTTAACAAATGACATGTCAACCCTAATTTTAATGAGTCAATATTGACTGTTGACCCTAAATTTTAAGAGTTAATATTGACCATTGACCCTAAATTTTAAGAGTTAATATTGACCATTGACCCTAAATTTTAAGAATCAATGTTGACCATTGATTAAGGCAACCTTAAACTCAAAGCTTATAAATATATCTATGTAGCTATCAAGAGAGGTGTGTGTTGCAAAAACGTAATAAAGAAACAGAGAGAATGATAGAGAGTAGCCACCAAAAAGAATAGGAGCAAAATGGTAAAATGTAGCCACCAAAAAGGATAAGTAAGGAGAACGACAAGAGGTTGTGTGCTGCAAACCATAAGAGAGAATTCCAAGAGGAAGAAATCGTGTGTGCTGTAGACCATAAGAGAGAATTCCAAGAGGAAGAAACTGTGTGTGCTGCAGAAGGCCAAGAGAGTTAATTTCAAAATGCCAAGAGAGTTAGCTGCAAAATGCTAAGAGAGTTGAGTGCTACAAAACATAAGAGAGAGTTGTGTGACATAGAGATAATATGGAGGAAAGAAAGTAGCAGCACCAGAGGAAGAAAGAGAGTGCAATGGCAGAAGAAAACAGCAGCAGCACTAGAGGAAGAAGGAAAGTGCAGCAGCAATAGGAGAAAGTAGCAACATTAGAAGAGAAGGAGAGTGTAGCGGCAGAAGGATACAGCAGCAGCACTAGAGGAAGAAGGAGAGTGCAGTGGTAGAAAGAGATAGCACTAGAAGAGAAGGAGAGTGCAGCAAAGAAGGAAATAGTAGGAGCATTAAAGAAAGGAGGCAGCAGTTATAGCAGAAGTATAAAGATTGCAGTAGCAATAGAAAAATTGCAATAGTAGAAGCAGAAAAGGATGAGGTAACACTAAAAGCAAAGGAAAAACCTTGCCAAGGTAGAAGGAGACACCACTGGCAGCTGAGGAGAGAACTTGTCAAGGCAGAAGGAGGTAACAGCAATAGCAAGACGAAGATAACCTATAGAGAAGAGAACTTACAGAGGAGAGAACTTGTAAAGGAAAGAACCTATAGGGGAGAGAACCTACAAAAGGGAGAACCTGTAGAGGAGAGATAGTATTAGTGGTAGAAGAAAAAAGGAGAGAACCTACAAATGAGATATTGGCAAAGATTGAGGAAAGAAACTAGCTGTGAGGAAAGAGAAGATTCATTCTTTTACAATAGTAACTTGTACATATGGAGTGTTAGAGAAGTTTTGTCATAAAATTTTTATGTACTTCTTGAAAAAGGGTGAGAGACCTTTGAAGTGATCAGGAGATAAATTCTTATAGTGATTGAGAGATCATTATAAGTGGTTAAGGAATGATCCTTCCATAACATCAGCTATATTCCTTGATAACAAGAGTGGATTGTGTGATTTAGAAGTGATCCTATCACACTATAAACATAGCTCACACATTGTGGGTGAACTACATAAAAATTCTATGTGTTCTTAGGTGCTTGTGCTTGCTTGATGTCCATATATCTCTTCTCACCTAAAGAAGCAAAATAAAAATTGGATCATCAAATTTAATAGGTCATAGAGGTTTAATCTGGATAAATTTGTAAAAAGTAAGCATCTCACACTGATGAGGTCCCTCCCCCTCTTAATGTGAGACCTAAAAAGATCCTTATTAAATGGTATTAGAGCCTCAGGTTTCCTCTATTGATCCATTCTACTTTGATCTGAAAGTTTTGTTGTTACTATGAATCTTTACATATACTACTAGTTAATATCATGGAGAGCATAAATAGTGTTAACAGCACGGGTATTCTTATTTTTTATGGACAAAATTATTAGTTATGGAAGAATAGAATGCTTTTATATCTAATGTTACTTGGTCTAAATGTGTTTGAATTTGCGGTCAGTGGCTTTACCCCTATTGTTAAAGATGCTGCTATGACGCCTATTGATAAGAAAAATTTAGAGGGTGATGAAAAGGCTAAAAATGCCTTATAGGCCTCATTATGAGAAAAAGAATTCACCAAAGTGATAAGGTGCAATATAACCAAACAACTTTAGGAAAAATTGAAGAATATTTATAAAGGTGTTGAGCCTATCTTTGATGGCTAATGTTGGATTTGTTGTCAACACTACCTTACATGGTTGTATATGTTAATTTGATGTTATGAATGCCATTGAGATACAGTGAAGTCATTGGGAAAAATTGGTGACGACAAGCTAATCCTAAAGTTGATGAATCAATGTTGACAATGACCCCAAATTTTAGGAGTCAAGATTGATCATTGACCTTTGACTATTATGCTTAAATTTTAGGACTCCAATCTGGTTATTGATTGTAAGGAAACTTATGGGAATCAACAATGATCGCTAATGATTGTGTAACCTTAATCTCAAGACTCTATAAATACCCTTATGCATCTTGTTAGAAGGCAGTGTGTGGCAGAATTTTTTAGAAAACAATACCAATTTGTAATATTCAGCCAAAAGGGAGAAAGATGCAGTACGGAAACTAGCCAAGAGGGAGAGAGAGGCAGTAAGGTAGTTAGCCAAGAGGAAGAGAGAAGTAAAAAAGTAGCTGGCCACCATACCAACAACTTGAAGCAATTGGCCACCATACCAATAACTTGTAATAGTTAGACCTCACTAGCACTTGCAACAACTGGCCCTCACCAACAAACTAGCAACACCTCTAGGAGGGTATACCAGCATCAACAACATGTTCAAGAAGGTATACCAACACCAGCAATGAATACCAAAAATGAGAATTTGTTATGGCATAGGAGATTAGGACATCTTAGACAAAAGGGGTTGAATAAATTGTCCAAAAATGAAGCTGTGAAAGATGTCCCCAAGCTGAGAAGAGAAAGAAATACCATTTGCAATGCGTGTGAAAAAAGGAAGATGGTGAATGCTACCCATAAAAATGTGGAGATTCAAACAAAAAAACCATTGGAGCTCATTCATTAAGATATTCACCAAACTTCTATCAAAAGAGATGTTCCAGGAGTTAAGGCTAACCTTATGTGTTTAGCCACCCCTTAGAGGCTAAGGTATGCCTCTAATGCCTTTTCCCTTCCCTTTTATATTATTCTTTGGATTTGCTGTCAAAGGCGGAGATATTTTGTATAAATCCAAAAAAAGTATGTACTGATCAAAAGGGGAATAGCTTGATAAATCCAAAGGGGAAAAATCAAATAAAGGGGGAGAAATAGAAAAAAATGGGAAGTTAAAGGTTGTTTCTAATTGGTATCATATCCACATACAAAATGGAGATGCATGTTTGAGGCAGAACTATGAATGTCAAAAGCTACTACTTGTGCTTAATTACTGATTTTTTTAATTTAATGTATTGCTAATAAATCTATAGGGGGAGTTGTTGAGTTTATCTTTGATGGTTAACGTTGGATTTGTTGTCAACAATATCTTTCAAATTTGTCTTTGTTGATTTGATATTGTGAATGCCATTAAGATGTAGAGAGATCATTTGTCAAAATTGTTGATGACAAGTCAACCCTAAATTCAATGAGTCCATGTTGACCATTGACCTTAAATTTTAGGAGTTAATGCTAGCCATTAACCTTAAATGTTAGGAATTAATGTTGACCATTGATTATAAGGCAACAACCCTTGGGAATCAATGTTGATTGTTGATTGTAGGGCAACTCTTGGAAATCAATGCTAACTGTTTATGATAAGGCAACCCTTAACTCAAGGCTTATTAATATATCTATGCAACTATCAAGAGAGGTTTGTGTTGTAGAAACATAATAGAGAAATAGAGATAACAATAGAGAGCAACCACCAAAAAGAAAAGGAGTAAAACAACAAATAACAACCACCAAAAAGAATAGGTAAGGAAGAAACTGTGTGTGTTGTAAAACGCCAAGATGAAGAAATTGTGTGTGTTGTAGAATGCCAAGAGGAAGAAATCATGTGTGTTAGGGAATGTCAAGAAAGTTAAATATAGAATGCCAAGAGAGTTAGCTACAGAACACCAAAAGAGTTGAGTGTTGCAAAACATAAGAGAGAGTTATGCGGTATAGAGACAACAACAATACCAGAGGAAGAAGGCAAAAGGAAATAGCAGCAGCACTAGAGGAAAAAGGAAAGTGTAGCGATAGAAGGAAATAGCAATAGCATTAGGGAAGAAGGAGAGTGGAGTAGCAGAATGAGACAATAGTAGCACCAGAAGAAGAAGGAGAGTGTAACTACAGAAAGGAAACATCAATAGCACTAGAAGAGGAAGAAGAGTGCAGTGGCAAAAGGAAACAGTAATTGCACCAAAAGAGAATAAGAGTGCAAAGGCAAAAGGAAACGATAGTAACACTAGAGGAAGAAGGAGAGTGCAGCAACAGAAGGAGACAGTAGCAACATCAAAAGAAGAAAAGGAGTGTAGCGATAGAAGTAAATAGTAGCAGCACCAAAGGAAGGAGTGTACAGCAGTAGAAGGAGACAACAAAAACACCAAGGGAAGAAGGAGTCTGCAGTAGCAAAAGGAGACACTAATAGCACCAAAGGAAGAAGGAGGGTGCAGCAACAGAAGGAAATAGCAGTAGCACTAGAAGAGAAAGAGAGTGCAATGGTAGAAGCAACACCAGTAGTAGAAGAGAGAACCTGCTAAGGTAGAGAGGTAGCACCATCAATAAAGGAGAGAACCTACCAAGGTAGAAGGAGGTAGCACCAGTAGTAGAGGAGAAAACCTAACAAGGTAAAAGGAGGTAGCACTGGCAAGGAGAGAACCTACCAAGGTAGAATGAGGCAACAACAGTAGCAAGACAAAGTAAGCTACAGTGAAGAGAACTTGTAAGGGAGAGAACTTACAGAAGAGAGAACTTGCAAAGGAGAGAGACAACAACATTGACAAAATAAAAATGGAGGGAACTTACAGAGGAGAGACTGACAAAGCTTAAGGAAAGAGACCAACAGTGAGGACGGAGAAGATCCGTGCAACAGTAACTTGTGCACATTGAGTGATCTTTTTTAGGGAAGTTTTGTCATAAACTATTTATCTACTTCTTGAAAAAGGGTAGGAGAACCTTAAAGTGATCGGAAGATCAATCCTTTGAGTGATCCAGAGATCAACTATTCTAGTGATCAGGAGATCATTGCAAGTAGTTAAGGAGTGATCCTTCCATAACATCAACTATATCCCTTGATAACAAGAGTGGATTGTGTAATTTAGGAGTGATCCTATCACACTGTAGATGTAACTCAAATATTGTGGATGAACCACGTAAAAATTTTGTGTGTTCTCGAGTGCTTGTGCTTACTTGATATCCATATAGCTATTCTCACATAAAGAAGTAAGATAAAAATTGGATCATCAACTTTAACAAGTCATAGAGGTTTAATCTGGATAGATTTGTAAAAAGTATCTTACACTAATTCACTCCTTCCCTCTCTCAGTGTGAGACCTAAAAAGGTTCTCATCAACTTTCAAAGGAAAAGTCACTAAAGATAAATAAGGAAGGTAATTACATGTTAAGGGTTCCTTATGCCTTAAGAGTCAGTAGTCTTATGTATATTATAATTTATACTAGATTTGATACAACACATGCAGTAAGAGATGTGAGTAGGTATATGACTAATCTTGGTAAACAACATTAAAAGGCTATCAAGTGGATTCTTTGCTATATAAGGGGTAATATAAATGTATCACTATGTTTTAAGAACAGTATAAACTTGTGAGACTTTATTGATGTAGATTTTGGTGAAGACATTAATAATAAAAAGAGCACACTAGGTTATGTATACATTTGGGGTGATACTGCTATGAGTTAGGTATCACTTACTGAAGTTGAATACGTTATGGTCATTAAAGCAAGTAAGAAATTAGTTTGGTTGAAAAACTTCCTAGAAGAATTGAGCAAGTAGTAAGAAAGTCGTATTCTTTTTTGTGATAATCAAAGTATAGTCCATCTTGCTATAAATTTTGTATTCCATACATGAATGAAGCATATCCAATTGAAATATCACTTTATACGTGGTTTATTGGATGATAGGACATTAACTTTAAAAAGATATGTAATACAAAGAATCTTATTGACATATTAATTAAACCAATGGTTATAAAAAAGTTAAGGTTATGTGTATCCTCAATTGACCTCTATAATTAATAGTTGAGAAGGTATCACATTGAGTTATATATTATAAGGTAATTTAGAATTACATTGTAATAGCTACAAATTTGATAGTTAGTGTTAGAGTGAGAGATTGTTATTGAATTGAAGCCTAATTAACATTATATAAGGTAAACATGTGATCTGTCTCCATATAAAAGTTATCCTATCTTTTGCATAAAAGGGTATGCTTATTATGTAATTTAAAAGAACTCTAAAATAGTGTAAAACTCGAGTGCGATCATAAATTTAGGAACATTTAGGCTTTGAACTACATAATTCCTTATATTCCTTTTACATTTATTTCATTTTCAAATATTTTGTTCCCACCTAGTCTCCATTATTCCTTTAACCAAAATGATGGAATATGGTGAGGCCAGAGCTTCAGTGGTAGTCTACTCTCTATCAAGTTCAAAGAACCAATTTTGTGGAAGGTTAAAAGCTACAAAATGATGCCAACAATTGAAACTTTGTTATACCAGCTAACAACCTTATAACAGTTAAAAAAAGGGATGACTAGGATTTAAGTAGATAAATGACGTTAGTGAGCCATTAAAGTTTTAATAAAATGGTGCATTGTAAGAAGAGATGATGACAAGTCACATATGTATAAATAGTTGTTGAATGGGGGGTTTGTTTGTAATAGATCAATAACAAATTTTGTTTCTCTCTCTATAAAAAACTCACTATTTTTTCCATCTCTTGTTCTTTTCTTTTCTTGACTCTTTCTTTGTTATTCTCGATCTTAAGCCACTCTTTCAATAGATCCTTAAAAGTTCACAGTCGATTTTATGGTAAAGGATTCCAAGCTAATAAAGAAGACAAAAGTAACACATGCAATGGAGTCGACCATGACAATCAAAAGGAATGAGGCTATAAAAAGGCTGGAGGAATAATATGCCAATTTAAAGAAGGATAATGTAGTGTTAAGGCATTTAGTGCTAATGCTAGCCCAAAGGATCATAGAATGCCTTTATCAAACCTCTTCTATAGATACTATTACTAAAGTGAAAAACCCTAAAGCCCATCTTTGATGGTTAATGTTGGATTTGTTTTTAACACTATCTCACATGGTTATATGTGTTAATTTGATGTTGTAAATGTCGTTGAGATATAGTAAGGTCATTAGGAGAAATTGGTAATAACAAGTCAACCTTGGTGTTGAGGAGTTAATGTTAATTGTGACCTAAAATTTTAGGGCTCAAGATTGACCGTTGACCTTTGACCATTGACCCTAAATTTTAGGACTCAAATATGGCTATTAATTGTTAGGCAACATATGGGAATTAACTATTACCATTGATGATTATATAGCCCTAATCTCAAGGCTCTATAAATACCCCTATGCATCTTATAAGAAGAGGGTGTGCTACAGAATGACAAAGCTAAAGGCAAGGAGAGGCAAGAAGGCAACTGACCAAGAAGGAAAGAAAGAGAGCAAAGTAGCTGCCACCTACACCAGTAAACCCTCACTAAGACAGTCATCACACCAGTAAGTCCTCACAAAGGTGATAGCAGTAGTAGGCCACCACACCAACACATCTAGAGGCTTTCCAACAGACCAGCAGTACATACCTACATGTCCAAAAAGGTATACCAGTAGTAGTAGATGTCCCTACAGGTCCAGAAGGGTATACCAACACCAACAGCACATCCCTACACATCCAAGAGAGTACACCAACAATAACAATACATCCACCAAGAGACTTCCCTATAGCAGTAGCACATCACAGAAGGCTTCCCTGCACTAGTACCATTTTATAGGAGGATTCCCAGCAGTAGCAGCACGTCCAAAAGGCTTCCTTGCACCAGTAGCATGCCTAAGAGGATTACCAACACTAGCAAACACCACCAAGGTAGTAACCGCACTAGCAAACACCACCAAGGCAATAGCCACACCAATAAACATCACCAAGGTAGCAGTTGCACCAACAAACCAACAAAGCAGCCAAAGAAGACAAACTAAAAAGAGGTAGAAGCAGTATGTAAGTCTAGCAGAAGGTGGAGTAGCAGCACAAGGGTCTTGTACCAGCAACCAATATGAAATAGTAGGTGGTGCACCAGCAGATAATGGCAATAGTACAAGAAAACAGTTGCAACACATGAGGATAGTAGCAGTAGTTTGAGTAGACAGTAGTAGTGTACTCGGATAGTAGGAATAATGCGTGTGGACAGCAGCCACAACATGTGCAAGCAGCAGCAACGCATACGAATAGAAGTAGTAGTGTGTACAGACAATAGAAGCAGCATGCACAAATAGTAAAAACAACATATGTGATAAATAACCGCAGTGCATGTGACCAACAGGAGTAGCTACGGAGTGCCTACCAATAACAGCAATAACATGTGCAAACAGCATTAGCAATGTGCACAGAGAGTAACGGCACCATGCATGGACAATAGAAGTAGCACACACAAACAGTAGCAATAGCGTTCATAGATAGCATTAGCAGCACACGTAGACATCAATGGCAATAGATACGGACAACATTAGCATCACATGCAGCACCAGCAACGAAGGAAGGAGAAGATCCGTATTCTACTCTAGTAGTTTGTATGCATTAAGTGATCATTCACTAGGAAAGGTTTCACTATAAACTCTTGATAAACTAGCTGAGTAAGGGTGGGATACCCTTAGAGTGATCGAGAGATCAATATAAGTGGCTAAGGAGTGATCCTTCCATAACCAAATTGTATCCCTTGATAACAAGAGTGGATTGTATGATTTAAGAGTGATCTTATCAAAAGGTGGATGTAGCTCACACATTGTGGGTGAACCATCTAATAATTGTTGTGTGTACTTGGGTGCTTACACATTAATTTATAGTCGTATGGTCACGCTCACATAAATAAAAAAATAAAAAATTGGATCATCGACTCTAACAAGTTGTAAAGATTAAATCCAGATTAATTTCTAAAAAAAGTATATCTTGCGCTGTTTCACCTCCTTTTTAGTGTGAGACCTAAAATTGACTTATCAAGTAGTATCATAACTAGTTCCTCTGTTGATCCAATTTTTCTGCTTTGAAGTGAAGTTATGCATTGTTACATGACTTTTTATTTCTACTATTACTTGAGATCTTGAATAGCATGAAAAATTGCAAGGGCATCTCTCCTCTGCAAGTTATGTCCTCTATCGGTTCTCTTTTCTGCAAGTTTTACTCTCTGTAAATTCCTCTTTCTGCAGGTTCTCTTTTTTGCTACTAGTTCTCTCATGTCTTTGTAGGTTCCTCCTTCTACCTCTATAGGTTTTCTCTTCAACCACCAATCTTGCCTCCTTTTACCTTAACAAGTCTTCTCCTTAGTTGTCAGTGCTGCCTCCTTCTACCTTAATAGATATTCTCCTTCCCTTTGTTGCTAGTGCTGCCTCATTTTGCCTTGGCAGGTTCTCTCCTTTACTACTAGTGCTACCTCTTTTTACCTTAATAGGTTTTATCCTTAGCTAGCAATGTTGCCTCCTTCTGCCTTGGCAAGTTTTCTTTTTTGCTGCTGGTGCTGCCTCCTCCTTGCTTTTGCTACTATCTTTATTTTATATGTTTTTTAGAACATGCTTATGGTTTTGTAGCACATGCTTATGGTTTTGTAGCACAATCTCTCTTGGCATTCTGTAGCACACTCTTTCTTCCTCTACCATGCCTTCTCTTTTATTTTGTAAAACCTATTTTCTTCCTCTATCGAGCTCTCTCTTCTAGTCTGCAGCAGCACATGTTTTCTTCCTCTATCAGGCTCTCTCTTCTGGTCTGTAGTAGCAATGTTTTCTTCCTTTGCTGAGTTCTCTTTTCTAGTTTGTAGCAACACACATTTTCTTCCTCTGCTAAGCTCTCTCTTTTGGTCTACAGCAACATATTTTCTTCCTCTACCAAGTTCTCTTCTAATATGCAACAGCACATGTTTTCTTCCTCTATTAAGTGCACACTTTCTTCTATTTTGCAAATCACATTTTCTTCCTTTTCCTTTTTGTGGCTGCTCTTTGTTGTTCTCTCATTCTCTTTATTACATTTCTGTAGCACACACCTCTCTTGACAACTACATGGATATATTTATAAGCCTTGAGTTTAGGGTTGCCCTATCATCAATGATCAGCATTGATTCCCAAAGGTTGCCCTACAATCAATGATTAGCATTGATCCCCAAGAGTTTCCCTACAATCAATGGTCAGCATTGGTTCCTAACATTTAGGATCAACGATCAAGGATCAATGGTCAACATTGATTCTTAACATTTAGGATCAACGGTTAGTATTGACTCCTAAAATTTAGGGTCAACAATTTACATTAACTCATTGAATTTAGGGTTAACCTACCACCAAGGATCTCTTTATATCTCAAGTTCCTTAACGAATACAAAATGCACCTGTGGGCAATATACATGTCTTGACAAAACTATGAGATACTATTGACAACAAATTAAACATTAGCCATCAATGATAGGATCAATAGAAGGCAAGAGATACCTAAAGTGATCCAAAAAGTATTGAATAAGTATGAGGATGTGTTTAAGGACCTAGTTAATATGCCTCCTTAAAGGTCTAATGACCATGCTTGAAGAAGAATGTATAGCTTGTAAACCTAAGCCTTATAGATATCCATATTGTCAAAAGATTGAGATAGAGAGGCTAGTTAAGGAGATGTTGGAATTCTCTATTATCCATCCAAGTACCATCCCTTTTGCCTTTCCTGTGTCATTGTTGGTAAAGAAAAATGATGGATCTTGGAGGTTTTGTGAGGATTATGGGTAGTTAAATGCCTTAATAGTTAAAGACAAGTTTCCCATTCTTATCAATAATGACCTTGTGATTGAATTGCATGGGGCCATTGTGTTTTTCAAGCTGGACTTGAGAACTAGATACCACTAGATCAAAGTAAGAGCAAGGTGTCCACAAGACTACCATTTGTACCTATCATGGGCATTTTAAATTCAGGGTTCTACCCTTTGAACTTATAAATGCCTTTGCTACATTCCAAAACTTAATAAAATGTGCTTTTGGGCCAATACTTTTATAAATGCCTTTGCTACATTCCAAAACTTAATAAAATGTGCTTTTGGGCCAATACTTAGGAATTTGTACTAGTCTTCTTTGATGGAATTTTAATCTACAATCTCACATTGGAATCCTATGCACCCCATTTATCTTAGGTTTTATAAATTCTAAGGAAAGAGCAGATATATGCCAAACCAACCAAATGCTACTTTAGGCAGCATTAAATAGAGTATTTAGGACATGTAATATTAGCAACAAGAGTAGCTATTGACCCCAACAAGGTAGCAATTATGGTAAACTAGCAAATTCCTAACTCATTTAAGGCCTTGAGGGGGCTTTTGGGGTTGACTGGGTATTCTTAAAAGTTTATGAAGGATTATGATGTGATAAGCAAGTTATTAAATGAATTACTAAAGAAGAGTTGGTTTGAGTGGAATGTAGCTACTTAGGAAGCCTTTGACCAATTATAGAAAGTTATGGTGATTGCTTTTATACTTGTTATTCTAGATTTCTCTAAGACTTTTATAATAGGAATTGATGCATGTGGGAATGGACTTGGGCTTGCGTTGATGTAGGAGAATTGACCCATTGTATACTTGAGTAAGAAGTTGAGTGAAAAGCATCAAGGGTTTATATAAAAAGGAATTGATGGTTGTATTAATGACAGTAAGTAAGTTAAGGCATTATTTGGAAGGTAACCACTTTATTATTAGAACAAACTATAAAAGCCTCATATTTTACAGCCATTACATACTTATGTGCAGCAGAAGGGGGTTACAAGGTTATTAGGGTTGGATTACAACATTTGTTATAAGAGGGGATCAACTAACAAGGTGGTTAATGCTTTATCTAAACAAAGAGAGATTATAAAAGGAGAACTAAGGAGTTGTTATGCTTTATCAACACATGTACCTATAGGACTAGGGAAGTTACTTCTAGTTATGAGGCATACCCTACTATTTAGGAGTTGATATCCTCTTTAAGTTTGGCTCCTCAGTCTAAGGCCCTTTTCACACTCCTGAGTGGCATTCTAAGGTATAATGGCAAGGTTTATCTGCAAAGTAAGAGAGATTTAAGTATATGATTTAGCAATTTCAAAATATAGCTTAAAGGGGACATTCTAGGGTCAAAGAGACTATCATTACCACAAAAAAATGCTTTCACTAACCAAGCATAAAGAAGGAGGTATGAGAGACCATTTAATATTGTAAGGCCTACCAAAAATGTAAGGGAAGAAATATCAAATATCCAAGACTCTTACAACCATTGGTTATGCCTACTTAATCTTGGCAAGACATCAACATGAATTTTATTAAGGGATTACCCAAGTCAGAAGGTAAAGAAGTGATATTGGTAGTTATGGATCGTTTCACCAAAAATAGGCATTTCATTGTACTCAATCACCCCTTATCTACTAGAGTAATAGCAAGGGTAGAATAGATTTTTAGTATTCATGGTAAGTCTAAAACCATTATTTTTTATGGAGACAAGGTTTTTCTTAGTTTATTCTAACAATAACTCTTTAGACTCCTAGGGACTGAACTACACATGAGCATAACTTATCACCCATAGTCAAATGGCCAAAACTGATAGGTTGAATTATTGTTTTGAATGTTATCTATGTTGTATGATATTTCACAAATTGTGTAGTGGTTCAAGTGGCTTCATTTTGCAGAATGGTGATACAATAATAGTTATTAGTCCTTATTCAGAATGACACCATTCTAGGCTTTTTATAGATATCCCTTATCACAATTGATTGAGTTATCCTTCTAAAAGACTAAGGTGGCAATGGCAAGCTAATGGGTTTAAAAGTGGCAGGACATGAGTAAACTATTAAATGAGCAACTTTTAAGGCCCAAAATAGGATGAAGCAAATTGCTAATAATAAGAGGTTTAAGCAAGCCTTTAAAGTTGGTGATTAGGTTTACTTCAAGGTACAACCCTATAGGCTATTAAGCCCATCTTTAATAGCTAATGTTGGATTTGTTGTCAATAGCATCTCATATAGTTGTTCGTGTTGATTTGATATTTTGAACTATTGATGGTAAGTCAACTCTGAGGTCAATTAGTCAATGTTGACCATTCACCCTAAATTTTAGAAGTCAAGGCTAACCGTTACCTCTTGAACATTGACCCTAAATTTTAGGAATCAAATTTGGTAATTGATTGGCAACCCTTAGGAATTAATGCTAACCATTGATGATTGTGCACTCCTAAATCTCAAAGCCTATAAATATAACAATGCATCTTTTAAGATGTGTTTATATAGAGACTGACTAGTTGAAAAGAGAGAACGACAAAGAGAGAGGTAACCACAAAAAAAGAGTGACCAGCCAAAGAAGGTGCAGCAGCAGCTGACTAAGAGTGCAACACTAAGGAGAGGTGCAGTCGACCAAGAAAGGTGTAGCACCAAGGAGAGGTGTAGCTGGCCAAGAGGTGACAATAGCCACCAAAGAGGGAGAAAGTAGCTTACAACACAACCAGAAATTATAGCAATAAGCACAACTAGTAATTCTAGCAATAAGCATAACCAACCATTGCAATAGCAAGCATAACTAGCACAACAACTGACAATAGGTGAATCACAACCAGCAGCTTGTAAAACCAACAACAGAAGGAGAAAACTTGCCCCAATAATAAGGTAAGCAAAACCAGTAAAGAAAGAGAACTTGCTAAGGCAGTAGGTAAGGCAACCTACAAAGGCAGCAACTAAGGCAACCTACCAAGGCAGCTAGAGAGGTAGTAGCAATAGCAGGGGAAGAGAACCTACAATACAACAAGTGAGGCAACACTGGTAGCAAAGGAAGGAGAAGATCCATGTGTTGCACTAACAACCTATGCACATTGAGTGATCCTTTTCAAAAAAGTGTTAGTCAAAAACCTTTTGATAAACTTGTTGAAAAAGGGAGGGATACCCTAGAGTGATTGGGAGATCAATCCATTGAGTGATAGGAAGATCAACTCTTTGATTAAGAGATCATTATATGTGGTTAAGGAGTGATCCTTTCATGACATTACCTATATCCCTTGATAACAAGAGTGGCTTGTGTGATTTAGGAGTGATCCTATCACATTGTGGACATATCTCACATAGTGTAGGTAAACCATGTAAAAATTATTGTGTATTCTTGGGTGCTTGCGTTTGATTGATATTCGTACAGCCACTTTCACATAAAGAAGAAAGATAAAAATTGGATCATTGACTCTAACAAGTCACAAAAGTTAATCCAAAAAGATTTGTGAAGGCAAGCATCTCGCACTAATTCACTCTCTCTCTCCCTCAATGTGAGACCTAAGAAGGTCCTTATCAAGTGGTATTAGAGTTAATTTCCTCTATTGATCCATTTTTTCTATTTTTATTTGAAATTGTTGTTGTTGTTGTGAATTTTTTCTAGTTTATATCATGGATAGTATGAACAATGTTATAGTGAGGGCATCCCCACTTTTGAGGGGCAAAATTATCAATTATGGAAGAATAAAATGTTCCCATATCTAATGTCACTTGGTCTAGATGTATTTGAATCTACTGTTAATGGCTTCATCCTTATTGTTAAAGGTAATGCTATGACACCTATTGACAAGAAGAATTTGGAGTGTGATGGAAAGGAGAGAAATGCCTTATATGCCACCTTATCAAACAAAGAATTCACTAAAGTAATGGAGTGCAACATGGCCAAATAAATTTGGGACAAATTAAAGAATATTTATAAAAGAGACAAGGTTATAAAGGAAGCCAAGTTACAAATCTAAAGTAGCAAATTTGAAGACATAAAGATGCAGAATGATAAATCTGTGGATGTCTTTTTCACAAAAGTCAACGAAATTGTATGCTTCATTAAAGGCTATAGAGAAGAAATCAACGATGCTATTGTGATAAGGAAGATACTTAGAACCTTACAGAAACTTACAATGTCAAAGTTTCCTTTATAGAAGATAGAGATTTGGATATGCTACCCTTATATGATTTGCACAACATTGGTGGCTTATGAAATAAGAATAGCCCTAATGAAGAAAGAAAAGAAGTCTAAGGTGAAGAAGGAGTTAGCTTTTAATGCAATAAAGAGATTGAAGTTCCCAACTTTACCTTAAGATCTACTAGTCTGTAATACTGAGAGGGGGGATAAATCAATATTACCCCCTTTAATTGGTAGGTGAACAACTTCAAAATCTTCTCATAAATGAACTCTTTCTAAGATTCAACTAAGGTAGATCTATTGTTACCTACTACTCACAATAGTCCCCAAAGTTACCTTTCTGACACCTTGCCTATTACACGGATTGGTTATTTTTTATTAGTTCTTCTTTTAGGTTATAGGTTTGATGATTCTTTAGCTTTGTTCATAACTCAATTCAAAACGCATAACGTAATTTCAAAGCAAGGAAACAAGAGATTTACGTGGTTCTACCCATGAAACATACTCCACGATGGTAGGGATTCCTCTGCCAAGACAATCCACTTCACTTGAGAATACCAGTGTGGTATCCCCTATGATTACAATGGATGTCTTAATCTTCTACTCCTTTCACTATTACAAACACAAAGCAATCGCAATACAAAGAGTGTCACTTACTGTGTCTACCCTTCTTCTAGCTTGTCTTGCCTCTGTTTGATTTGAATAAGTTGTTTCACTGCCACTTGGAAATTCACCAAAACACTCTCTAACCTCTCTTGAAGAAATCTAAAAATTTGTTGAGTACTCTCAAATGCTTCACTAAATTTCATCTCTAAGTTGTCTCACATAACTCCTGGTCTTACCGTCTCAGGTCTCACCCATCTCCTCGTCTCACTGTCTCATGGTCTCACCCATTTCCTGGTCTCACCATCTCACCGTCTCACAGCCTCACTCTTTTCTAGTCTTATCATCACATCATCTCCAGGTCTCATGTCTCACCGTTTCTAGGTCTCACGTCTCACATCTCACCATTTCTAGGTCTCACATCTCACGTCTTATGGTTTCTGGTCTCATGTCTCACTGGTTCTGGTCTCACGCATTTCGCCCTTTTTTGGTCTCACCAATTCTGGTCTTCTGGTGTGTTCTGGTATCACCTGTTTCCTTCTTTTCTGGTCTCACCAATTCTAATCTTCTGGTGTGTTCTAGTGTCACCCATTTCCCTCTTTTCTAGTCTCACCATCTCTGGTCTGGTCTCACCCGTTTCACTATCTTACGATGTTTCACTCTTTTTCTACTCTCTCTCATTTCTAGTCTGTATCTCCCTTTAAAAATATTAAAGTTTTGGTTTATATATTGCCTTCTACGAAAACCCTAGTAAGGCTTATTGTAGCTGCAAAGAATTTCCTTCCTTGCCCCTCCATATGGCTTCATATTACTGTTCCATTCAAAATTCAGCATCATCCTCCTTCTTAATTTATTTTTCTTGCTCTTTTCTTTCTATTGAAATCTCATCCTTTGAATGCTTGAATGAACGGCCAAGATTGTCCATGAATAGTTAAAAATGTACAAAAGAAACTGCCCCTATAACTGCCCATCTTCTAGAAATGCTAAATTCCCTCTACAAGTTCACTCCAAGGAGATCACTTTACAAGATTATTTGACATTCTAGTCTTATCCTGTAATTCTTGAGATATGACCCACTCTGCTTGCACACTTAAATATGGTTGACAACAATTACAACCCATACAAGGCTGTGGGAACAGCAATCTCCCCCTTTATAATTGTTGGAAATACTCACAACAAAAGCCATTATGCAACAATTACAACTCCTAAATATGCACTCCCCATTCCTTAACAACTCCCCTTGCACTACTGCTTCTCTCACCCATTGCCAACCAATTACAAATCTAAAAAACCTGCAAAAGTAGAGATGGAGGATTCACTTAAGCTTCAAGCTTGAGGGGGCATTTGTATAGACAGACTCATCCTGTGCTTTTCAAATAGGTTTGTGGACAAAGGTTTAGTTAAAATATCCAAAATTTAATCTTTAGTGCCAACATACTCCAATTGAATTATGCCCTATTCCACTTGATCCTTGATAAAGTGATACTGGATGTCAATATGCTTGCTTTTTGAATGTTGAACTGGATTCTTACTGAGATCAATTGCACTTTGATTATCACAAAGTACACTCACTAGTAACTTCACTTCAACACCCAAATCTGCCAATTGTCTTTGCATCCATATCACCTGAGTACATGCTGCACAAGTAGCCATATACTCAACCTTAGTTGTGCTTAAAGCAACTATTTTACTTTCTACTTAACCATGCAACACACTTTGAAACCAAGTAGAAACTGTAGCCACTAGTTGATTTTCTATCATCTGTACTCCTGTCCAGTCTGCATTAGTGTATGCTCGTAGTTTTACAGAATCCATGGCAGGATACAACAAACCCATTTCTAGTGTCCCTTTAAGGTATCTTAAGATTCTTTTCACTGCCAACACATGAGATTCGTTAGGATCAGCTTGGAATCTGCTAGCAATGCACATAACTTACATGAGATCAGGCCTTGATACTATAAGGTACAGAAGGCTCCCTATCATCTTCTTGTATTCTGTAGGTCTTGTACTCTTTCCTTCTTGATCTTTTGTTAACTTGTAGCCCACTGACATAGGGGTACTGACAAGTCTGCTATCCTTCATGCCAAACGTTTTTAGCATCTCCTTGGCATATTTTTCTAAGAAATAAAAATACCTTCTTCACACTATTTTATCTGTAATCCAAGAAAGTAAGTCATTTATCCAATCAATGACATCTTAAATTTCTCACTTATCTTCTGTGCAAATTCTTGGCATAGCTCAAAGTGATCCCCTCCAAAGATGATGTCATCTATATATACTATGGTTATCAATTGGCCTTTCTCTGAGTTGAGCACATATAGGTTATTATCAACTATTCCTTTTCTAAAGTTCAACCTTCTCAAATACGCATCCAGCCTACTATACCATGTTCTTGGGGCTTGTTTAAGGCCATACAAGGCTTTCTTTAGCTTGCACATATGTGTCTCATCCTCAGTGATTTATACTCCATCAGGTTGTTCAATATACACTTATTTTTTTAGGAGCCTATTCAAAAAGGTTGATTTCACATCCATCTGATAAACTTTATACCTCCTATGTGCTGCCAAAGTTAGGAACATTCTAATAGTTTCTAACCTTGCCACTAGTGTAAAAGTTTCATCAACTCCTTCTATCTAAGTGTAGCCTTTGCAAACCAGCCTAGCCTTGTTCCTCACCACCTTGCCATCTTCATTGTGTTTATTCCTAAAAACCCATTTTGTTCTTATGATATTCTTGTTAGTGGGTCTTGGAACCAGCTCCCATATATCATTCTTCTCAATTTGATCCAACTCCTTATTGATAGCTTTGACCCAGGCTTTGTCTTATGTAGCCTTTTCAACAAATTTAGGTTTAACTTGTGAGAGTAAAGTAGTGGCTCCCATAATTCTACTTCTTATTGTAACTCCTACTGATTGGTCACCTATGATCTGATTTCCTTGATGAACACTGGTCCATGTTTTCTTTTTCTTTCTCTTTTGTACATTCTTAGTTGCGAGAGGATCTCTATCGTCATCTTCAGACTCACTCTTCTCTAAGTCTAAACTTACTTCTTATCCTTTTCTTCATGTTGGTCTGATTCTTCATCTATCTTGAAGTCATCTCCTTCACTATCCTCAACTTCTCCATTATGCATTTTTTTTCTAGTTTTCATCTATTCTCACATCATTGGATGTGACCACTTTTCCTAGTTTATGCAAAAAAAACTCTATAACCTTTTGTCTTTGCTAAGTATCCCACAAAGATGCTTTTATCTGACCTAGTATGGAATTTTCCCAAGCTTTGGTCCTTGTTCTTCACAAAACATGGGCTGCCAAAGATTCTAAGATACTTGGCTATTGTCTTCTTCCCACTCCATAGCTCATATGGAGTCTTATGAGTATTGGGCCTCAATCTATTCAGTAGGTGCGTAGTTGTAAATGTTGCTTTTGTCCAAAATCTTGTGTGAAGCTTGGATTGCAGCAGTAAAGTTCTTGCCATTTCCACCACAGCTCAATTTTTCCTCTTTACCACCCCATTCTATTGAGGTATTCTTGCTATTACGATTTGATGGTGAATTCCATGCTTCTTAAGGTAATCTTCAAAAGCTTCATTTGTGAATTCAGTGCCTTTATCTAACATCAATACTTTGATCTTCTTTCCATTCTCATTTTCAACCAATCTTCTATATCTCTTAAAGCATTTCAAAACTCCTGACTTGTATTTAAGGTGCATGATGCAGGTCTTTCTAGAATAATCATCAATAAATAAGATGAAGTACCTTTTACCATTCAACCCTTTTGTTCTCATCGGCCCACACAAATTAGTATGTACATTGTCAAGCACTACTTCAGAACTGAACTCTTTGGTCTTATACTGCCTTTTGGCATGTTTTCCTTTAGAGCATGCTTAGCAGACCTACTCTCTCTCTCTCTTAAGGTCGGGAATGTCTCTAATTGTATGAGTAGTGGTCAGCTTCCTCATGTTCTTCTATGTTATGTGTCCCAGCCTCCTACGCCAAAGTTGATATTTTTCTTCTTTTGTAAGTAAATAGCTGTTTGTCTTGTCCTTATCAATTACATATAAATTTTTAGTTGTTCTCTTCCTAACTGCAACAGTATTGCCTTCTTTACTCTTTACTTGGCAACTTGTTTTTGTGAATCACTTCATGGTCTTCATTACATAGTTGGCTAATAGATGATAGATTATATCTGAGTCCTTCAACATGTAGAACATCTTTTAGCTTTCCTTTTCCAATATTTACTGACCCTTGACTACTGATGTTGAGTGAATCATCATTGCCAAACTTGACTCTGCCTTCTCTTGACTTATTCAACTTTGATATTGTTTTTCCCATAGCCTTGTATGGGTTGTAATTGTTGTCAACTAGGTTTAAGTGTGCAAGAAAGTAAAGCCACATGGAAAGGTAAGAAGGTAAATCCACATAGAAGGGCAAGAACGTAAATCTGCATGGAGGGGCATGAAAGTAAATCTGCCGTGTAAGGGCAAGAATGTAGATCCGCCACATAAGCCCTATTAGGGTTTCATGGAAGAGATATATAAAGACCTTGGAAGACAAAAATAGGGCAGGGGCCAATACAATTGAATACACGGCAAAAACACATAAGTATGTGGACAACCAAATAGAGAAAATAGAAAAATACAACATATAACCAAAGTACACTGCAAGAGAACAACATAATAGGAGTTGGCAATATTAAGCATTCAACAAAATCTAGACAACCGAGACCAACCAAAGAGAACACCAAACCCTACACAGAAGAACACCACCTACAAAAGAAAAGAGTAGTCGGAATTGAACATTGTCATCAGAAATTGAACAGTGTTGATGGAAATTGAACAGTGTATCTGGCAAGGAAAAACCTAGAGAGAGAAACTATCAAACACTTTGAATAGAGAGAGAAAATGGTAGCCGTCGAAGGGAAGGAGAGAGATGGTCGACGGTCGGGCTAAACGAAGAACAAAGGTGGATGGCCAAAATAATTGAGCAGCCGTCGATGGTCGAAAAATCGAGAAAAAATGGCAAATACATTGAGAGAGAAGGAGGTGGCCGAAGGGGGGCTGAACATTGAACGTAAGATGGCCGAAAGGTGACTGAGGAAGGTGATGAGAGAGTGAAAATCCAGACCATCGAAGTGAGAAACCCGACACAACTAGATGGCTAAAGGTGGGTGGACGGCAAAGACCTATACGGCTAGATTGGGAAGAGAGAGAAACTCAATTGCCAAATCGGAGTAGACCGGCAGGAAAAGAGAGAAACTCGACGATGAACAAAAAAGTGAAATCCAATATGAGAGAGAAATCCAACAAGATGGTGAGAGAAATCTAACGAGAAGAGAGAGAAATCCGACTAGACAGCAAAAGAGAGAGAAACGAACAGCCGAGCCGTAAAACAATAAAGCCATGAGACAAGGAGACGGGGAGATAATGGGATAGTGAAAGCATGAGTTGTGTGAAACAACGTAGAGAATAAATTCAGTGAAGCATTGAAAGAACTCAATGTATTTCTAGACTTCTTTAAGAGAAGTTAGAGAGCATTGCGATGAACTTCTAAGTGGCAGTGGAGTAGCCTTTCAATTCAATAAAAGCAAGACAAGCTAGAAGAAGAGTAGACACAGTAAGTGACACTCTTTGTATTGTACTTGCTTAGTAATTGTAATAGTAAGAGGAGCAGAGAATTAAAGACATCCATTGTAACCTGTATTTACAAGTATAGTGGATAATCTCAGTAAGGGAGAGTCCCTACCACCGTGGATGTACATCACGTTGACAGAATCACGTGAATCTCGTGTGTCCTTAATTTGCTTTACATTCTGTGTGTTGAATTGAGTTGTGAACGTAGCTAAAGTATCAGCCAACTTATAACCTACCGAAGACCTAAACAAGAATATCTGAATTGTCTATTAGGCAAGGTGTCTGAAAGGTGACTTTGGGGACTATTGTGACTAGCAGGTAGCAATAGATCCACTTTAGTCGAGTTTGAGAAAGAATATGCTTTTAAGAAGAGGTTGAAGTTGTTAACTTTCCTGCAAATTGTGAATTGTGGTGATACTGATTCATCCCCTTTGTCAGTATCACAAACTAGTAAATTGTTATTCCCACAGCCTTGTATGGGTTATTGTTGTCAACTAGCTTTACATGTGTAAGTAAATTAAAGCTACGTGGAAGGGCAAAAAGGTAAAACTACACAAAAGGGCAAGAAAGTAAATTCACTGCGTAAGCCCTATTAGGGTTTCATGGAGTAGAATATATAATGGTCTTAAAAGACAAAGAATAGGTTGTCGGTAATATTAAGTATTCAGCAAAACCTAGACAACTGACCAACCAAAGAGAACACCAAACCCTTCATGCAAGAACACCACTGGCAAGGACAAAGAGAGTAAACAGTGCATCTGACGGAGGAAGACAATGAACAGTGTAGTTGTGAACAGTACCTTCGAGTGAACAGTACCGCACAATGAAGCTGTCGTCGGAGATAGGAGAGAAACGGACATAACGACGAGACCAAATCAGGAACCGAGGAGACCAGATCTGAGCAGGAACGAGTGAAATGTGACCAGATCGAGAACAGCTGAGAGAGATTCCGTGGCTAAACATTTCTAAAGAGAGAACAATCGGTCAGACAAACAAAGAAATAGGTCGATGGGAGAGAAAATCGAGTGATGGCTAGACGGGACTAGACAACAGGACTAAGAAAAGCAGACCACCGGCAGAAAAGGGAGGAAATCTGACCAAGTGGGTGAACAAAAAAAGAGAAATCCGGTCAAGAGAGAAATCCGACGAGAAGAGAGAGAAATCCAACTGTAGGAGAGAGAAATCCAGCTAGACGGTGAGAGAGAAATGGACAAGCGAGTTGTGAGACAGTAAGATCATGAGACAAAGAGACAAGTGAGACCGTAAGACGGTGAAAGCCTTTCAATTCAATAGAGGCAAGACAAGCTAGGAGAATGGTAGATACAGTAATTGACACTCTTTTTATTGTACTTGCATAGTAATTGCAATAGTGAAAGGAGCAGAGAATTAAAGACATCCATTGTAACATGTATTTACAAGTATAGTAGATAGTCTCGGTAGAGGGAGAGTCCCAACCACCGTGGATGTACGTTATGTTAACAGAACCACGTAAATCTTGTGTGTCCTTAATTTGCTTTATGTTCTGTGTTTTGAATTGAGTTGTGAACGCAACTAAAGTATCAGCCAACCCATAACCTAACGAAGACCTAAACAAGAACATCCATATTATGTATTAGACTAGGTGTCTGAAAGGTGACTTTGGGGATTATTGTGATTAGTAGGTAGCAATAGATCTACCTTAGTCGAATCTGAGAAAGAGTTTGCTTTTAAGAAGAGGTTGAAGTTGTTCACTTACCTACAAATTGCGAATTGTGGTGATACTGATTCACCCCCCCTTTCAGTATCACAAACTAGTAGATCCTAGAGAGAAGTCGGGAACTTTATAGATCCTAGGGAGAAGTTGGGAACTTCAGATAATTTACTCTTATCTCCTGTCATGTGTGAAGTGCATCCACTATCAAGGATCCACTGCTTATCCTTGTAGTCAGTCTTTAATGCAATTTCAGCTATATTAGCCACCTCTTTTTAGCTTTATATTCCTTCTTTTGAACTGGCTTGAAGATAGCTTTCTTCTTTTTCTCAGTTTTGATTGTACCAATTGTTTTCATTGTGCTATTGAGTGCCTTCTCTTGCTCAGGGAGAAGTGTCATGCATCTCTTGGCCTTATGACCATCCTGCCTGCACCTTTCACACTGTTCCAAGTCTATCAATATAGAAAACTTGTTTTTTGAAACCACTAATTTGGGCTTCCACCAACAATCCTTGTCAGTGTGTCCTTACTTTTTACAGTATGTGCAAGAATTCACGACAACAGTTCTCTTTTGAGTTATGTATTGTCTCCTCCTATATGCAACATCGGATCTTTTTGAGTTGGAGATGTATACTAGCCTTCTCCACCAACATTTACTTGTCTTATGACCCCAAACTCCATAATAAAGGCAGTGACCTTGAAATTGCCTCTTTTTGGGTTTAATCACAACTTGTTTTCTTTTATTCATTACTTGCTGTGTAAGTAAGGTTGCTGGCTTCTTTGCTTGTGTGGCTTTCATTTCAATCACCATCTTCTACTTCTTCAGTTTAGCCATAGCCCTTTGCTAGTTGACTTTCTTTTCTTCATTTTTGTTTGCAACCCTAGGTTGCTTCTTCAAATCTTCTTTATTTTCAACTATCTTCTCTTGAGTCATAGCCTTCTCTTTTAACTTTTGTGGTAAATTCTCATTATCTTTAGGCAATGTAGCCTCAGATTGCTGCACTTTCTCTTCATTCTTCTGTCCTCTTACAGAGCTTGTTTCTCTTATCATTTCATGCTTCTGCAAGTTCTCTTCACTCTTTTTGAGTTGTTGTTGAAGTCTCAGCAACTCTATCTCCATTTCTTCAATTGTTGAAATCCTTAAGCCAAGCTCTATTGTAATGTCTTCACATATTTTGATATGTTCTTCAAATCTTCTCTTTAAGTCAATATGTTTAGCCCTTATTTTATCATTTTGACTTTCTACTTCCTTAAACTTTGCTTCAACTTGTTTTATATGAGCCTCCAACCTTCTTATGGTTATACCCCTTCTTATTATCTCCTTTGAAGCTACTTCTAACTCAGCTTCAAGATCTAGTTCTTCTTCATCAACCTCCTCTTCCTCTTTAGAGGTTGAACTACCACCTTGAGCTGATGCCATAAAGGCATGCTTATCTGATAAGTCTACATCTTCCTCCTCATCAGCTTCTTTTTTCTGGCTCACATAACTCTTGAATGAGCCTTTCTTCTTCTTCTGTGGGTTGGCAATCTTCTTACTGGACTTCTTTGATTTGGATGATGGTCTTCTCCATTTTGAATTTTGTTCATCATCACCATCCTCATCTTCATCATCAAGTTTCACTTTGCACTGAGAAACAAAGTGTCCAGTTTGCCCAAAATGATAACATCTTAAGGACAACTATCCTTTTCCTTTCTTAGACCCCTTTTTTAATTTCCTTGTGAAGTAAGCCAACACTTCACCCTTACTTTCTTCCTTATCATCATCATCATCCTCACTAGATGATTCTTCCTCTTCTCTTATCTTTAAGTGTCTCATAGCTTTGAAAGCTGCCTCCTTTGATAGCTTTGATGTTGAGTAGCTTTCAATTGACTTTGTTCTCATTTCATATGCAGTGAGATTGCACTGGAGATCATGCAGAGACATAGAATTGAGATCTCTACTCTCCTCTATGGCTGCCACCTTTAAGGCAAACCTCTCAGGCAGAATTCTCAGAACTTTTTTCACAATGGATGAGTCCTTCTTGTTCTTCTTATGACTTCTAAGATCGTTTACAACATCAAAAACCTTGGTGAAGAACTTTTGGACTATCTCATCTTTCTGCATTCTAAGAGATTCATATCTCTCCTTGAAAACTTGAAGCTTGGCCTCCTTCATTCTGCCATCACCTTCATAGACCTTCTGCAATTTGTCTCATATCTCCTTAGAAGATTTATAGTCCATAACTTTCGTATATTCAACATCGGTCAATGCTGAAATGATGATGTTGAGGACTTCCCATTTATCTCAAACTACCTTAATTCCTCTGGGTTTGGATCTTTACCATCTTTTAAGGGCTCAAAACCCTCCTATACAGATTTCACCACATTCATGCCCATGGTTGTAAATACCACCTGCATTATTGCTCTTAATATATGGTAGTTAGTCTCATTAAAGATTGGAAACTTCTTGTTGTAAGTAGTGCTAGTGCTGCTACTGGCATCTATTTCTCAGTATGCTAAACAAGATAAAACTTCTGAAACTCTTCAAACTAGTACACCAAGTTGTTAAGCTTTAAACTGGTGAACCTGTGCTCTAATACTAATTGAAGTTCCCAACTTCACCCTAGGATCTACTAGTCTATAATACTGAGAGGGGGGTGAATCAGTATTACCCCCTTTAATTGGTAGGTGAACAACTTCAAACTCTTCTCAGAAATGAACTCTTTCTTAGATTCAACTAAGGTAGATCTATTGTTACCTACTACTCACAATAGTCCCCAAAGTTACCTTTCAGACACCTTGCCTATTACACAGATTGGTTGTTCTCAATTAGTTCTTCTTTTAGGTTATGGGTTCAATGATTCTTTAGCTTTGTTTACAACTCAATTCAAAACACTGAATGTAAATTCAAAGCAAGGACATAAGAGATTTATATGGTTCTGCCCATGAGACATACTCCATAGTGGTAGGGATTCTTCCTCTACTGAGACAATCCATTATACTTGAAAATACTAGTGTGGTATCCCCTATAATTACAATGGATGTCTTAATCTTCTACTCCTTTTACTATTACAAATACAAAGCAATCACAATACAAAGAGTGTCACTTACTGTGTCCACCCTTTTTTTTAACTTGTCTTGCCTTTGTTTGATTTGAATAGGCTGCTTCGCTACCGCTTGGAAGATCACCAAGACACTCTCTAACCTCTCTTTAAGAAATCTAAAAATTTGTTGAGTTCTCTTAAATGCTTCACCAAATTTCTTCTCTAGGTTGTCTCACACAACTCCTGGTCTCACCTTCTCATGGTCTCACCCATTTCTTGGTCTCACTGTCTCACTATCTCACAGTCTCACTCTTTTCTGGTCTTATTGTCACACCATCTCCAAGTCTTACGTCTCACTGTTTCCTGGTCTTACGTCTTACCATTTTTTATCTCATGCATTTCACCCTTTTCTGGTCTCACCAATTCTAGTCTTTCGGTGTGTTATGGTGTCACCCGTTTCCCTCTTTTCTGGTCTTCTGGTGTGTTCTGGTGTCACCCATTTCCCTCTCTTCTGGTCTCACTGTCTCTAGTCTAGTCTCACTAGTTTCAATATCTTACAGTGTTTCACCCTTTTTCTGGTCTCTCTAATTTCTGGTCTGTATCCCCCTTTAAAAATATTGAAGTTTTGGTTTATACTGCCTTCTACAAAAACCCTAGTAGGGCTTATTGTAGCTATGATAGATTTCCTTTATTTCCCCTCCATGTGGCTTCATATTACTGTTCCATTCAAAATTCAACATCATCCTCCTTCTTAATTTATTTTTCTTGTTTTTTTCTTTCTACTAAAATCTCATCCTTTGAATGCTTGAATGAACGGCCAGGATTGCTCATGAACAATTAAAAATGTACAAAAGAAACTACCCCCGTAACTGCCCATCTTCCAGAAATGCTAAACTCCTTCTACAAGTTCACTCCAAGGAGTTCACTTTATGAGATTATTTGACATTCTAGTCTTATCCTGTAATTCCTGATATATGACCCACTTCTACTTGCACACTTAAATCTGGTTGACAACAATTACAACCCATACAAGGTTGTGGGAACAACAAAGATTAAAGATTAATGACCAAGAAGAAGAATCTGATAGTAGCTCTGAAGAAGAAGATGGTGATACAAAACTAGATAAAGTCATGGCATACATCACCAAGAATATAAGGAAAGGAAAATGGAAGTACAAGGGAAAATTACCCTTATAGTGCTTTAGTATGGAGCGATTGGGCACTTTGTCGTAGACTACCCAAAGAAAAAAGAAGCAAATGATGATAATGATGATTAGCCAGTCCCAAGGAGGAGAATAAAGCAATCTAACTATTTTGAAGTTGGAAATTCAAGTGCCATAGGAAAAAAGCAACTCTTTAGATCCAAAAGAAGAAATTTTTTTGAGCAAGCTAGATGAAGAAGATTCTAAAGAAGTTGATGATACTTTAAAGGGTGTGTTGGTGGCTTAAGTAAATGATGATAAAAAAATCTTTAAGTGATGATGAATGAACCGAAGAGCAAGAGGATAAGTTGGTGTAACAACTTGAGAATGAGTTGAGAGCTTATTTACACAAAAATAGCAAGTTAAAAAAAGAGGTAAAGCATCTTAAGAAGCTATATGAAAATTCTGCAATTGATGAATTTGATTTCCAGGTGAAAGAAAAGGAGTTTAAAGTAAAAAAGAAGGAGTACTTAAAAAGAATTGAGGAGTTGATTGTACTTGAGATAGATCAAGGCAAGATACACATAGATCTTGGTGCTAAGATGATTGCACAAAAGCAAAAAGTGATAATTTTGCAAGTTAAGCTCCATAAGGTTGATTCCAAACTAAAGAAGCATAAAAGAAAGCTTTATATAGGCCATAGATGTGAAAGAAGAGTTGGATTTAGTAAATGCCATCAAGGAGGATGCTACCGAAAAATTGGATGAGTGTCTAAGCAAACAAAGGCCTTATTTTATGAGGAAGGAAGGCCTTAGCTATATCAAAAAGCCAAATAAGAAGGTAGCAAAGAAGAAGAAAATTGTGTTTGTACTTGAAAACAAGTACAATGACATGATGGAAAAGAGAAACCAACCCAATCTAAAATGGGTTAGAAAAGATGTGGTAAAGACTCCCATTAAAAGGAGACAAGTTGTCAAAGATGGAAAGAAAGGTGTCATAACATGAACTTGGTGAAAGAAGAAAATCCAAATTTGAAGGATTTTACTGGAGTTATGGTGTGTATAGCATGTGTGCTATAGTAATAGGTCTATAACGAAGAAGAATGTGAGGCAAGAGTGTAGGGGGAGACTTTATCAAGAAAGGAGATAGTCAACGGTAAAAGGTTGGACACACTACTAAGCATTGCTTGATATTGCTACCTAGTTAATAAATGCAAAGGAGAACACCTATATGTGCTCCCACATTCAACCAAACATTACTATCCAATCAAGGTATGCAAAGGAGAACACCTACATATACTCTTAAATTTAGCCAAAAAAGAAGAGGAAAAGAAACAACTATAGTTGTAAAAGTAGCCTTAAAAGCTTTTAAGAAAGAAAAGCCATGGATCCTGTATAGTGGTTGTTCTTCACACATGATAAGAGACTCCAATGTGTTGAAAGAAATGGTAAAATATAATGGAGGATCAATTATATTTGGCAATGATGATGCCTTAAAGATTAAAGGAGTTGGTGATGTTGAAATTGGTGTAAAAAAGATAAAATCAAAGAAAGTAATATATATTATGATGAGGACCTTTTTAGGTTTCACACTAAAAGAAGGGTGAATTAGTGTGAGGTATATAATTTTTTCATAAATCAATCCAGATTTAACCTCTGTGACTTGTTAGAGATGATGATCCAATTTTTTATCTTTCTCCTTTATGTAAAAGCAATTACACAAATATTAATCCATATGCAAGCACCCAAGAACACACAACAAGTTTTATGTAGTTCACCCACAATATATGAGCTACATCCACAATGTGATAGTTTAGTTGTGGAAGGACCACTTTGTAATCACTTACAGTGATCTCCCGATCAAACAGTTGATCTCCTAATCACTCAAAGGATATCCTACCCTTTTTCAAAAAATTTATCAAGAGTTTATAGTAATAACTTTCCTAAAGAATGATCACTTAATGTGTACAGAATGCTAGTGTAGAATATAGATATTCTCCTTCCTTTGTTACCGGTGTTATCTTACCCACTGCTGGTATTGCTTGCATGCGCTACTATTGTTGTCCGCACATGTTGTTGCTCTGCCACAATCCACATACGCTATTACTATCCACTCACGTTGTTACTAGTATCCACATGCACCGCTACTACTATCCGTGTGCTTTGATGTTATTTGTTTGCATCGCTGATGCTGTTATTTGTATATGCTCCTACTATTTGTTCACATCGCTACTGCTATCAGCTTGTGTCGCTACTGCTATCCATGCACGTTGCTGCTGTTTACTTGTGTTGTTGCTGCTATCCGCGTGCATTATTGCTATCTGTAGGTGCACAACTTGCTACTTTGCGTTGGTAGTTGGTGCGAGACCCATATGCTGTTGCTCCACCTTTTGCCAAACTCACGGGTTACTACTACCTCCTTTTGGTTTGTCTTCCTTGGTTGCCTTAGTAAGGGTTTGTGTGCTGCTACTACCTTAGTGGCGTTTACTAGTGTAGGTATATCCTCCTAAACATGCTACTAGTGTAGGGAAGCCTCCTGGACATACTGCTGCTACTACTAGGAAGTCTCTTGAATGTGCTGCTACTACTAAAAAGCCTCCTGGATATGCTACGCTACAGGTGCTGCAAGAACACCTCCTGGACATGCAGCTGGTGTAGGAATGCCTCCTAGATGTGCAAAAACACCTATTGTTGTTGGAGAATCTCCTGGATATGCTACTACTACTGCTGGAGAGCCTCCTAGTTTACAAGTGCCTGCTACTACCTCTAATTTGATGGTATAGTGATAGGCTACTAATTCTTGGACCTACTATTGCACGTTCTAATTTTTGCTTGATTTTCGAGTGTGCTTCTGCTATTGGGAGGCCTCCTAAGGTGCTGCTGGTCTATTTAAAAGTCTTCTAGATGTATTAGTGTGGTGGCCAACTGTTGCTGTCACCTTTGTAAGGGTCGGCTACTACTGTTACCTTCATGAGGGCTGGTTGCTTTGCTGCTTCTTTCTCTCCTTCTTGGTCGGCTACTTATCTCTCCCTTTTGGTCAGTTGCCTTGCTCTTCCTCTTAGTTGGCTGCCTTGCTCTTCCTCTTGGCTAGCTACACCTCCCTTAATGGCTGCCTCCTCTCTTACCGTTCACCTCTCCTTTTGGCTTTAGGTTTACTATTCACCTCTCTTTGGCCGACTCATTCAAATTTTTGCAGCATACCCCCTTCTTGCAAAATGCATAGGGGTATTTATAGAGTATTGAGATTAGGGTTACACGATCATCAATGGTCATTGTTGATTCCTATAGGTTGCCCTACAATTAATGGCCAAATTTGAGTCCTAAAATTTAAGGTCAATAGTAATATTGACTTCCTAAAATTTAGGGTCAATGGTCAAAAGTCAATGATTAGCTTTTACCCCTAAAATTTAGGGTCATAGTCAACATTAACTCATCAACGTTAGGGTTAACCTGCCATCATTGGTTTTGCCCAATGACCTTTTTGCATCTCAACAACATTCATAATATTAAATCAATACATATGACCATGTGAGATGATGTTGACAACAAATTTAACATTAGTCATAAAAAATGGGCTCAACAATCTCCTTTTTTGGATTTGTTGGCAGCACATTAAATCCAACATCTGGCAATATACATATAACAACCTTTGACATTCACAACTTCCCTTACATATGACATAGCTCCCCCCGAAACATGCATCCCCCTTTATCAAGTTTAACTCCCCCTTTATTCATCAATATACTCCCTTTTTGATAACAAATCCAAAGAATAATAAAAGATGGAATGGGAGAGGGGTTAAAGAATACCTTAGCCTTTAGGGGTTGGCTAAATACTTAAGTTTAACCCTTTTTGTCCAAAATGATTCAATCTTCCATGCCACAACAAATTCTCATCTTTAATGCTCATATAGCATGTGTTTTTCCTTTTGAAAACTTGATATAAGTTTCCATTTGTTATTTCACCCTTAGTCAGCATGAGACCATCTTTTAATCTCTTACTATCTAGCCACTCTTCTTGAAAGTAACTTTATGTCCATCATCACAAAGTTCGCTAACACTAATGAGATTGTGTTTTAACCTTTCAACATAAAGCATTTTCTTTGATTTCAGTTTTTCTGCACTAATTTTAGTAGCAACGATACCTTTAATCTTTAAGACACCATTATTGGCAAATTTGATTGATCCTTCATCATATTTTGCTACTTCTTTGAACTTCTTGGAGTCTCTTGTCATATATAAAGAGCAAACAATATCTAGGATCTATGGCTTTTCTTTTCTTTTTTTTAAGCTTTTAAAGCTACTTCCACGACCATAAACATTTCTCTTCCTCTTCTTCTTCTTCTTAGGCTGAGCATATGTAGGTGTTCTCCTTTGCACTCTTTGACCAAGCAGCACTATTTAGCTGAATGTATAAGCATGTGTAAGTGTCCTCCTTTGTATTCTTTGATTAGGCAGCAATGTCAAGCAATCTTCTGTAGTGTGTCCAACCCTTTCACATTTTCATAGAACTCTCCCAGCAAATCAAACCTATTTCTCAGTGAAATATGACTTCTTTCCACTTGAAACTGCCTCCTATCTTAATAGAGTCTTCCTGTAGACTCTTGCCTTACACTCCTCTTTATTATAGGTCGAATATACCAACAAGCATTAGCCTTCTGTCCATATTTACCACAACACCAGCAAAAGCCTACGAACCTGAATTTATTTTTTTTTTTACCAAGTTTATGTCTTCTTTTTTTAGCAACTGATGTGGAAAACTTCTCACGATCTTTAATAGCCTGTTTCCTTTGGATGGGAGTCTCTACCATATCTTTCCTAACCTATTTTAACTTGAATTGGTCTCACTTCTCCATCACGTCATTATGCTTGCTTTCTAACACAAACATAATTTTCTTCTTTTCTCTACCTTCTCACTTGACTTTTCAATGTAACCAAGTCTTTCTTCCCCACAAAATAAGGTCTTTAATTTCTTAGACACCCATCCAACTTTCTAGTAGCATCCTCTTTGATGGCATTTGCTGATGATGACTCTCCTTTCACTTCTATAGTCTGCATAAAGCTTTCTTCATGCTTCTTTAGTTTGAACTTGGCCTTATGAAACTTGGCTTGCAAAATCAGCACCTCTTACTCTTATACAATCACCTTAGCACCAAGATCTTTATGTATCTTGCCTTTCTTTGCATCAAGCACAATCAACTCCTCAATCCTCTTTAAGTACTCCTTTTTTACATCAAACTCCTTTACCTTCACCTGGAGATTAGATTTATCAACAGAAAAATTTTCACGTAGCTTCTTAATATGTTTTGCCTCTTTTTCCAGCTAGCTATTTTTATGCAAACAAGCTCTTAACTCATCCTCAAGTTGCTACACCAATTCATCCTCTTCCTCTTCTATTAATTCCTTATCACTTAAAGATTCTTAATCATCATTTGCTTAAGTGACCAGCATATCCTTTACAATGTCATCATCAGAATCATCATCACTTTCTTTTTAGAATCTTCTTCCTCCAGCTTGCTTAGGAAATTCCTTCATTTTCCCTTTGGCACCTAAATTTCCAGCTTCAAAATGGCTGGATTGCTTTGTCCTCCTCCTTAGGATTGGCTCATCATCATCCTTACTATTTGCTTCTCTTCTCTTTGGGCAGTCTAATGCAAAGTACCCAATTGCTCTATAGCTAAAGCAATTCAAGGGTAGTTTTCCCTTGTACTTCCCTTTTCCTTTCCTCATATTGTTAGTGATGTATGTCATGACCTCATCTAGTTCAGTATCACTATCTTCTTCTCCAAAGCTATTGACAAATTCCTCTTTTTGGTCTTTAATCCTTAACTTCTTCATTACCTTGAAGGCCAACTTCTTCGTTGCCTTAGACATCTTTTCTTTCTTCATTAAGGCTATTCTCATTTCATAAGCCACCAATATGCTGTGCAAGTCATCTAAAGGCAACCTATCAAGATCTCTATCTTCTATAGAAAAGACGTTGGCATTGTAAGCTTCTGATAAGGTTCTAAGTACTTTCTTTACCAAAGTGGCATTATGAATCTCCTCTCCATAACCTCTAATAGAGCACATAATTTCATTGACTCTTATGAAGAACACATCCACAATCTCATCATTTTGCATTTTTATGCCTTCAAATTTTCTCCTCTAAATTTGTAGCTTAGCTTCCTTTACAACCTTGTCTTCTTTATAGATGTTCTTCAATTTGTCCCAAATTTGCTTGGCTATATTGCACCCTATCATCTTAGTGAATTCTTTATCTAATAAGGAGGCATATAAGGCATTTCTTATCTTTCCATCACACCTTAAGTTCTTCTTGGCAGCTAGTGTCATAGGATTACCTTCAATAAGAAGGATGAACCATTAACAACAGACTCAAACATATCAAGACCAAGGGACATCAAATATAGGAACATTCTATTCTTCCATAACTAATAATTCTATCCATCAAATGTATGGATGCCCTTGCTATTAATACCGTTTATGCTATCCATGATCTTAAGCAGCAATAGAGATAAAACCTCACACGACAATGCACAACTTCAATTCAAAGCAAAAAATTTGGATCAACAAAGAAACTAGCTTTGATACCACTTGATGAGGACCTTTTTAGGTCTCACACTAAGAGCTAGGTGGATTAATGTAAGATATATGATTTTTTTTTACAAATTGATCCGGATTTAACCTCTATGACTTGTTAAAGTCAATGATCCAATTTTTTCTTTTTGTCCTTTATGTGAGAGTGATCATACGAATATTAATCAGTGTGAAAGCACCCAAGAACACAACAATTTTTACATAGTTCACCCATAATGTGTGAGTTGCATCCATAATGTGATTGGATCACTCATAAATCACACAATCCACTCTTATTATCAAGAGATACAATTTAGTTGTAAAAGGATCACTGCTTAACCATTTAAAATGATCTCCCGATCACTCTAACGGTATCTCACCCTTTTTTAGCAAATTTATCAAGAGTTTATAGTAATAACTTTCCTAGAGAACGATTACTCAATGTGTATAGATTGTTGGTGCAGAATATAGATCTCCTTCCTTTGCTACTGGTGTTGTCTCACCCATTGCCAAGGTTACCTACACACACTATTATTGCTGTCCATATGTGCTACTACTGCTATCTGCACATGTTGTTGCTATTGTCCATGTGCACTACTGTTCCTATCCATATGCGTCGTTGCTACTATCTGCATGTGTCGCTATTGCTATCTACTCATATTGCTATTCATGCTGCTACTATTTGTTCTCATCACTCCTGTTATCCGTGCACGTTGCTGCTATTTGCTTCTATCACTGCTGCTATCCACACACACTATTGCTATTTGCAAGTGTACAACTTGCTGCTACACGTTAGTAGCTAGTGCAGGACCTTGTACTACTACTCCACCTTCTACTAAACTCACAAGTTACTGCTGCCTCTTTCTAGTTTGTCTTCATTAGTTGCTTTGTTAGTTTACTGGTGTGGTTGCTACCTTAGCAAGGATTTATTGGTGGTGCTGCTACTTTGGTGGTGTTTACTGGTGTAGGTATATACTCTTAGACATATTGCTACTACTAAGAAGTCTCCTGGACGTGCTGTTGGTGCAAGGAAGCCTCCTGGACATACTGCTACTTTGAGAAGTCTCCTAGACGTGCTGCTAATGTAGGAACGCCTCCTAGATGTGCAACTGGTGCAGGAATGCCTCCTAGACATGTAAGGATGCCTTATTGTTGAAGAATCTATTAGATATGTTGTTGTAGCTACTTGAGAGCCTCCTAGTTTGCTAGTGCTGGCTACTACCTCTTGATTTGTTGGTGTGGTGACTAGCTACTAAACTGATTCTCAAACCTACTACTGCACGTTCTAATTTTTGCTTTATTCCCGAGTGTGCTTTTGTTGTTGGGAAACCTTTTAAGGTGTCGCAAGTTTGCTGACAAGCCTCTTGGATGTGCTAGTGTGGTGGTCAACTACTGTTGTCACCTTTGTAAGGGCCAAATGCTTTGCTGCCTCTTTCTCTCCCTCTTAGTTAGCTACTTATCTCTCCCTCTTGGCTGGCTGCCTTGCTCTTTGACTACACCTTCCTTGGTGGTTGCCTCCTCTCTTGCCATTTACCTCTCCTTTTGGCTTTAGGTTTTCCATTCACCTTTCTTTGGCCAACTCTCTCAATTTTCTACAACACACCACCTTCTTGCAAGACACATAGGGGTATTTATTGAGCCTTGAGATTAAGGTTACACGATCATCAACAATCATCATTGATTCCCATAGGTTGCCCTATAATCAACAGCCAGATTTGAATCTTAAAATTTAAGGTCAATGGTCAATACTCATTAACGTTAGGGTTGACCTGCCATCATTGGTTTTGTTTGCCCAATAACCTCTCTACATCTTAACAAAATTTATAACATCAAATCAACACATACAACCATATGAGATGGTGTTGACAACAAATCCAACATTAGTCATCAAAGATAGGCTCAACATATTAAAGGGCCAAAACACAATCTCATTAGTGTTAGCCAGCTTTGTAATGATGGACATGAAGTTATTTTCAATAAGAGTGGCTGTACAGTAAAGAGATTAAGTGATGGTGCTATTCTAGGGTGAAAGAACAAATGAAAACTTACCAAGTTTCCATATGTAAAAACACATGTTACATGAACACTAAAGATGAGAACTTGTTGTGTTATAGAAGATTAGGACATCTTGGACAAAAGGGGTTGAACAAGTTGTCCAAAAATGAAGCTGTGAGAGATGTAACCAAGCTGAGAAGAGAAAGAGATGCAATTTGCAGCACATGTCAAAAAGGGAAGATAATGAATACTAGCTATAAAAATGTGGAGATTCAAACAAAAAAGCCATTGGAGCTCATTAATTCAGACATTTGTAAGCCTATGAGACAAAGATCAATAAAGGTTGATAGGTCCTTCATTTCCTTTATTGATGATTTTACAAGAATGGCTTGTATTATCTTCTTGAAACATAAGTTAGAGGCTCTCAATAATTTCAAGAGCTACAGAAGGCTGGCTAAACATCAGTTTTTTTTTTGGGGGGGGGGGAATTAAAAGGCTCAAGATGAACAATGGGATAGAATATACATGCGGTAAATTTGAAGATTATTTAAAGAAGTATCGAGTGAAGCATGAATATGCTAGTCCCTACACACCCCAACAAAATGGAGTGGCTGAAAGGAAGAATAGAAGCCTAGCGGATATGGCGAGAACCATATTGGTTGAGGATGGTGCTTCACATAACTATTAGAGAGAAAAGCTATCACCACTGCAACTCAAATTCAAAATAGATTTGTAACGAGACCACATACAAAGAAGACACCCTATGAGCTCTAGTATGGAAAGAAGCTAAGTGTAAAACACTTTAAAGTGTTTGGAAACTCATGCCTCATTAAAATCAAAGGCAAACATCTCAACAAATTTGATGAGAAGGCCAATGAAGGCATATTCTTAGGTTATATACCAAATGGAAGAGGTTTTAGACGCTACAACAAAAGGTTATTAAAAATGGTAGACAACTTTGAAGATAAAGTAATTAAAAATGGTTCTATAATGTAATCACAGCATAAGGAAGTTAAAGATATCATGTATGACAACCAAAAAGAATATGAAAGTGATGAATCAAAGGGCATTCAGCATAAGGAAGATGTTGATTCTCAAGTTACAAGTTATGAAGAAGCAAAATCAAGGCATTCCCAAACTCATAAAAGAGTCAAAGCTGAAGTTAAGACTAAGAACATTAGTGGCAATAAAGAGGACTTTGTGCAAACTAGGAAAAGACTAAGAGGTGGTGAACAAACCTCATTGATCTCTGAGGTTGAACCCAAGTTAGTGGAAGAAGCATTAAAGCAAAAGGAATGAGTGTGTGCTATGAATAAAGAGCTTGATGAAATTGAAAAAAACAACACTTAGTGTTTAATACCTAGACCTAAAGGGAAAAACATCATTAGAACCAAGTGGGTTTTTAGAAATAAGCTCAATGAAAAAGGTAAAGTGGTAAGAAACAAGGCAAGACTTATCTGTAAAGTCTACTCATAAGCAAAAGGTGTTGACTTTGAAGAGAACTTTGCTCCTATAGCCAGGCTTGAAGCAATCAAAATATTTATAGTCATTATTGCTTAAAGAAACTACAAAGTTTATTAGATGGATGTAAATTCTACATTTCTAAATGGAGAGCTCGAAGAAGAGGTTTTATCGAAAAACCTAATAGTTTATACTTAATCATGACAGTTCAAGTGCGTGCAAATTTAACAAGGCTCTATATGACTTAAAGCAAGCTCCAAGAATATGGTATTCTAAGTTAGATATATGTCTCAAAGATATGAAGTTCAGAAAAGGGAATATGGACAGCAACTTGTATATAAAAAAAGATAAACAGGGCCAATTAATTATTGTGGTTTATATTAATGACATAATTTTGCTGCAGAAAAGAAGGTCTTTTGCACTACTTTTGCCCAGCAGATGAAGATAAAGTTTAAGATGGGTGAGATGAAATTCTTTACAAGGTTACAGGTTTTGCAAAGCAAAGTTGGAATTTTTCTCTCCCAAGAAAAGTGTGCTTATAAGCTATTAAAAAGGTTTAGGATGGAAAACTCTAAAGAAGTAAGCACTCACATCACAATTGAAACAAAGTTAAGTAAGGATAAAGAAGGCAACATGATTGATTAGAAGGAATACAAAAAGTTAACTGAAAGCTTATTGTATTTGACACCATCAAGGGCTAATCTTATTTTGTTATAACACTCTATACCAAATTTCAAAGTGAGTCCAAAGAATTTCATCTCATGCCTGCTAAGAGAATTCTGAGTATATGAAAGGCACAATAAATTATGAGTTTCTTTATGGTAAAAGTGGATAGCTTAATTTGTATGGGTATATAGATGTTGACTGGGTTGGAAATTGTGATGACAGAAGGTCAACATCAGGTGGTGCATTTTATTTGGGCAATAGATGTGTTTTATGGCACAACAAGAAGCAAAATTCAATGACTTGTAGAGGTTGAATATATGGCTACTACTCAAGCTTGTATTTAACTATTATAGATTAAACAACTTAAAGATATAAAGGTGGATGTACAGTTGCCATTGTTGATTGGTTATGATAACCAAAATTCCATTAATTTGTCAAAAAATCCTATCTAAAACTTAAGAACTAAACATATTGAAATCAAGTACCACTTCATTAAAGAAAAAGTGGAGAAAAATAAAGTAAAGCTAAAGTATGTGCTTACCACAAAGCAAGTTGCCAATATACTCACCAAACCTTTGTTAAGAGAGATGTTTCAAAAGTTAAGGTTAACCTTATGTGTTCAGCAAACCCCTAAAGGCTGAGGAATGCCTCTAACCGCTCTCCCCTTCCCTCTTTTATCATTCTTTGGATTTGTTGTCAAAGGGAGAGATTTTTTGCATAAATCCAAAAAGAGTATATACTGATCAAAAGGGGAAGCTCTTAATGAATAAAGGGAGAGAAATTGTCAAGGGAGAGTTAAAGGTACAAGTACATGCAACAAAGGAGATGTATGTTTCAGGGGGAGCTGTGCTTATGCTTAATTGTTAATTTATGGATTTAATGTATTGCTAATAAATCCAAAGGGGGAGATTGTTAAGTTCATCTTTGATGGCTAATGTTGGATTTGTTGCTAATAGCATCTTGTATAGTTATTCATGTTAATTTGGTGTTTTGAATGTCATTAAGATGCAGAAAAGTCATTGGTCAATATTGTTGATGATAGGTCAACTCTAAGGTCAATGAGTCAATATTAACCGTTGACTCTAAATTTTAAGGATAAAGGCTGATTGTTAACCCTTAACCATTGACTTCAAATTTTAGGAAGTTAATATTAACCATTGATTCTAAATTTTAGGAATCAAATCTAGCCTTTGATTGTAGGGCAACCTTTGGGAATCAATGTTAACCATTGATGATTATGCAACCTTAAATCTTAAAGCCTATAAATACATCCATGCATCTTTCAAGACGTGTGTATGCTACAAAAAAGGGACCCAACTAGCTGAAAAGAGAGAACGGTAAAGAGAGAGGCGACCACCAAAAAGAGAGTGATTGGCCAAGGAAGCTGCAACAGTAACTAGCCAAGGAAAGTGTAACAATAGCTGGTGAAGGAAGGTGTAGCAATAGTAGGCCAAGAGTGTAGTACCAAAGAGAGGCACAACAAGTTAAGAGAGGTGCAGCACCAAAGAGAGGTGTAACTAGCCATGAGGTGACAACAACCACCAAAAAGGGAGAAAGCAACTTATAGCACAACCAGCAATTGCAGCAACAAGCACAACTAATAATTGTAGCAAACAAGTACAATTAGCAATTGCAACAATAGGCACAACCAGCACAACAATTGGTAGTAAGTGAATCATAACTAGTAGCTTGTAGAGTGAATCACAACCAGCAACTTGCAAAACCAATAACAGGGCAAGCAGCACTAGCAGTAAAAGAAGAAAACTTGCCTCAGCAACAGGGCAAGTAACACCAGTAAGGAAAGAGAACCTACCAGTAGGTGAGGCAACCTACTAAGGCAAAAAAAGAGGCAACACCAGTAACAAGGGAAGAGAACCTGCCAAGGCAGCAGGTAAGGCAATACTGACAGCAAAGGAAGGAAAAGTCCATGTTTTGCATTAGCAGCCTATGCACATTGAGTTACCCTTCTTAGGAAAGTATTAGTTACAAACATTTTGATAAACTTGTTGAAAAATGGTGGGATGTCCTTGGAGTGATCAGGAGATCATTGTAAGTAGTTAAAGAGTGATCCTTCCATGACATTAATGGTATCTCTTGATAATAAGAGTGGATTATGTGATTTAGAAATAATCCTATCGCACCATAAACATAAATCATACATTATGAAACTTAAGAAAGTTAAGAAAGTTCTCATAATAAGTCTTAATGTCATTCGAAAGAATTTTAAGTTGGCCTTCAAGTATTATGGCACAACAAAGTTCTCATCCAGTGGTCTAAACTTTTAGAAGCAGATACTACGTGGGAGGATTGGATTTCCTCATTTCTAGCCTTGAGGACATGACTTTGAAGAGGAGGAATCTGATAGGTTCGAAGAACTAATTTTGCAGAAGTGGAAAGCGGCAGAAGGATGCCAACAATTGAAATTCCTCTGTAACGGCTAACGGCGTTACAGCGGTTAAAAAAAAAAAGACAGGATTTAAGTACATTGAAGACGTTAATGAGCCGTTAAAGTTTTAATAAAATGGTTATGGTTCATAAGAAAGGACGATGGCATGCCACGTGTGTATAAATACCTGTTGAATAGGGCGGTTGTTTGTAACGGATCAATAACAAATTTTGTTTCTCTCTCTACAACAAACTCTTTTTACCTCTCTCTCGTTTCCTCTCGGCTTTCTGTTCTTCTCGATCTCAGGCCACTCTTTCGGCAGAACCCTAAAAGTCCGGCAGCCGTGTCACTCTCATCCCTCCCTCCATCTCTCTAGAGCTTCAATGGTGTGGGCGCTCTCTCTCTATTTTTGCTTAATTCTCTCTCCGTCTGTCGACTTTCCTCGCGGAGCTTGCGGAAACTGACTTCCGCTCATAAGGAGCGGAAGTTCTTTTCCCCAAAAACCACATAATTTTTCCTTTTGACCAACACATTATTTTCCACTTTGTCAAACGCGGAAAAGTAAGGAAAATGTTTTCCACTAAAATATTTTTCCTGAAATAAACGCACCGTAAACTTATGCTTTTTTATTTTTTTTTTATTTTTGTCAAGGATCCATAGATTGTCTTCAATAATAGCAATAATGCAAGCAAAAAATTAAAAAATAAAAGGCTTATTTTTCTAGAATAAAAATTATAAAATTAAGCAAAGTTCAATTTTTTATATATAAAAGTTTACGTCCAACTTGAAAGGATCTTCGGACTCAAAAATTTCATCTAGGGGTTATGCCAAGTCATTTGGTTGGACGCCGAGTCAGTTTACGAGCGCTGCAGCTATAATTTTGTTGGGTCGCTGGACACAGGCTATATAATCGAGATAAGGGTTTATTGTACCTGCAACGGGGACGAGTTGAATATTCACATAAAACTAAAGGTTTCTTCTTCTTACTCTTTTTTTCTTCTTCTTCTTCTTTTGTGTGTGTGTGTGTGTGGTGCAAATTATCATTAACTTGCCAACTGTTCCAAATAAACTGAACAGGGAAAAATTCCGTTTGATATCTCGTGAAGCTTAGTCAATTGTGGAATAGGAATGCATCTTTCTTTCTTAAGGTGTTGCATTTGTATTAGATTGCACATACACTGACAGTAAACATGAAAGAAACAGAGATATTAAGTTTTATCGATTACTTGTACAATTCACTGATAGGGTACATTTGTATCAGTACAAAAACATGTGGCACTAATACATTCCAAGTGCCATGAAAGCGGAATGGATCAGAAAGTAAAAACCAGGACAACATCCAACATGCATTCATAGGGACACATCCTACATTTTTTATTTTTCTTTTTGTTACATGTTGCAGACATTCTCTCTTTTTCCATGGCCATAAATGCTGTTTCTTTTTTTCTTTTTTTTTTCATTCTTCATCCACAGTCCATCAAAACTCCTACTACTTGTTTTTCTTTCCACCGGCCAGGATACGTTGGATCTGTAGCCCTCTGCTAAAAGCTTGATTGAACAGCAGTCTGGTCTGGAACTCCGAGACAAACGGGAACCAGGCCAAAACAGCCACAGGCAAAAAGATGACCAGGCCCATCATGTATTCATACCCTCTGGCTAGGGCTTTGACTGACCCCCACATTTTAAGACCCTTCACCAGCGGCCTGCATGCTTGTGCAATCTGAACAATCAACAGCTTGCTTGTTAACAAACCAGACTTTTACTAAGACAACTCCAGAAAACTGACCCTATCTATACCGTCAACAACAGTTCTCAATTAAAAAAATAAATGAAAACGGATATTGATTTTATTGATTCAGATGTCACTGCAAGTGGAAGTGCTATTTATCCTGGGAAATTCAGAAATCTTATGCATCCAAAATACTAACAACAAGAACAGTTCCATGATACCCAGGATCCTAAAAAGATATCAATAATGTCATTCAAAGATATCCGGGCACAGACATCCAAACGCACTTGGAGAGTATGATTTTGGGTTCGGTATTCATGTACCTGCAAAATTGCCCAACCAGTTGGGAGAAATGCCAGCAGGCATTGAAAGATGTCCCCAACAACCAGATGAAGGGTAGTGAACAGAATGACTAGAGTGATCACAGTCCCAATAAACAGGACCAACTTTATAAGTCTGAACAACAGCTGGAAGTCCGCACTAAACTTCTTTCTACCCATGGAAACAATCTACAGTTTAAATGAAGAACCAGAGAAAAAGTCAACAATCAGAAATCTGTTCATTTTTGCTCAGAATAATTATCTGAATTTTGAAAGGTATGTGAACCAGAAAACAAGTTATGATCAGAAATCCCAATCCATTTTTGCACAGAAGAGCTACATGGATTTGAACACTAACCTTTAGGATGATCATTAGGGCAACAATGACAAGCCAGGACAGACCATAAACCTGAAACAACAAATGCAAGTCAGATGTATAAAACCAACAAATGAATCACATGATGCAGGAATTCTCATCCTTTTTTTTTGTCCTTGTTTATTCTCTTCATCACTAAATAAATATAAGTGCTGCCATTTCTTAAAAGGATTGGTAATTTCTTAAACATAAGTGCTGCCATACTAAATTTCCCATAGGTCAACATGCTTCAGTTAGCCACTTCATGCTTCAAAACTTCAAATTGTAGCAGCAATTTCACTCCTTGTTCAGTAAATCTGAAATTCAGAATTTATTTCACAAAAGGTACGCAATTTTGTAGGCCTATTGCTGTTAAGACCAAATTTCTGAATTTTTATGACACCCAACAGGAGTTTATACGTGGTATTAAGTACTAAAGTTTGCAGCTTAATCAACAGCTCATGTACTTACAGCAATACTTTGGCCTCTACCAGCTGCACTCTCCTTCGTCACCTCCAGTTGATATACAATTCCATACTGATAGAGGAAGAAGCGCAAAGCAAGAACAATTTCCCAAAACCGTCCTAGTAAGCCAGTATATTGCAAATGCTCCTGTTCTTCCTCCCACCATGACTCCCAGCTCTTGGTTTCTGGTACACCAATCCCACCCTTGCTGCTTATCCACTTTGTCCAATCGTCCCAATCATCAACAATCTTCTGCCACTCAAATCCTGAAGGGTTGAAAATGAATGGGGCAAACAACCAAGAAGCAACTAAGAACCACATTGAGCCAGTGAGAAGCGCATAAGCAGTTGAACCAGTTACTGCCTTTCCATATATCTGGTAACATATAAGCAAAACCATAAGTTCAAGCCCTTTAACAAAGTGGCTCCTTGAGTACATCCTATAGTTTTCTGCAAACTTCTCATGGCGAACCACAAAACCACGACCAGTGGCTCTGTATTTTGCCCCACCATGCAGGATAGTACGCCCAAAATGATGACTTTTTGTCCCAAGGGAGAAAGTGAAAAACACAGAAGCAAGCTGAAGCTGCATGATTATGATGTCACCTAATGCAGTTCTAAATCCTCTCTCTAGTCCCATCTCCATGACCATGGGCAAAGTCGTCAAAAGACCAATCTGGACAAGGGATTGTGAAGCCATGGCTGCTCTTAGGGGATCATCTCCCTTCTTCTTTGCAAACTTCATTATTGAACCCTCCAGTCCACTTAGTGACAGGTAAAGCTTGCCGTACAAGTAAACATAGAGTATAATGACAACCATCTGCATGATAACAGGAAAAATTTCCCCTAAGAAAACAATCCACACATGAAAAGAGCTTCACACATTCACATAAAATGCATTTAAGCATGAATTAGTATATCTGTAACTGTGCAGAGCAGAATGCTAGTGGCTTCAGCTTAACAATTAAATACTCAATACCCTATCATATTCTGAGAATGTTCTTTAACACACAAAAGAAGCCTATTTTGTTAAAAGGAGATAGTTAACTAGACAGAGTCAGGACATCTGATAAGAAATATGCTATGACTGACACCAATAAATGTGCTGCAAGTGAGACAAAAAGTTTCCTTGACACTGGCAATCAAAATTGTATTTCTGAATAACTCCTCAAGATGTCATCTTCCCATTAAGCAAGGAATGCTTGTTGTACTTGGGACATAAAAATTTGAAAGGAAGATGCTTATTGCTTATTAGCAACCATTAGAGATCATCACATATTTTATGAAAGTCACAAGATGATTATGAGGTATTAAATATCGACAATCCATTATAATATAGCCAATCTATGCATACTCCAAATGCAAGAGATAGAGTGAGAGAGAACAGAGAGAGAGGAGTTGCTCATTACTTGCTGAAATGGAACACTTAACGTTTTTGTTTGCAACCCCTGTCCTCCACATGGACAAATGAGTAATTGCATGGATATGTGTTTGGAGTTAGGCCAACAAAGACATGCCCCATCTACTTTGGATAGGCTTATTCTATGTCTCCATTAAGTTCCAGGGGAAAAGGACAACTCCTAGAATTACCAATTTATATCATCCATGTTACTAGTTCAATTGCTTAAAGAGAATTACCATTGAGCTGACATAAAATCCAACTGTTGTATAATAGCAGGACAACATGCGGAAGAAGTCAAAACGATGGCCTAATCGGTAGATGTCTCTGCTGAGTGTCTGCTCGCCATTTCCACATGCTACTTTTGCTTCAAAGAGTGAAATTTGGTTGAGACCTACATCTCGACCTTTCCCAACTTGAATGTACTCATGGTGAGTGACATTCCCTCGCCTTAGCGTTGAGTTAAAACCTACATAGCAATACATCAAGCAGTGAACAAAACGATGCTCTTTCCTGTGATAAATAGATGATTCACCATTTTCCTATGATACATACATGCTTGCACATTTTTATTCACTATTTTTCAATTTTTTGGAAGGGTATACAGTAGAACAGATGCTTATAGATCACTACCTGCAAAGATGTCCTCACTCAAGTTGATGCCACGGGAAGCCTTGCTGATGCCACCACGGGATATATGGAAGATCCGATCAAAGACATCTGGATGGCCATAATGAAACCGAACCCTAAAACAAGCCAATAGAATTTTGAGGAGTAACATTAGCACTCACAACAGCACCTTTAACAACATAGACACAGAGCAATCTCATTGAATTTCATCTAACTAGAGCATAACATAACCCCTACATGGTAAGTTATGAGCCCAGCTGAAGCCTTGAGACTCAGCATGGACTAATGAATAGAATATCTGTGCATGATATGTGTGGGCATGTGCATGTGTGCGTTTTATGAGAGGGGATTGTTAAGGTACTTTGTTTAGACACAAATTAAGCATTTACTTTGGATGCCAATCAAGCATTTGCTTATAACTGCATGGCTGTGATGAAGCCACTTCTTAAATAAAAATCTTTCATGAACATTCCCTAAAAGTCTTATCTCGATGATGTGCTTGACAAACTGATTTGTCACACAATAATAAATCAAGGAAAGAAGAAAAAAAAAATGAATTCATACTTCAATGGTCGTGCTAGAACTCTTTGACCAATGGTTACGAAACTTGTTTCTTGATTTGACATGAACCAAGCCAAAGAAGATACACTGCAGCAAAGATGTGAGACCATGTGAGAAGAAATTTAACATATGTGATTTCACTGCAAAAGAATGTGTAGATCAAAGAAAAATATTTCGTCTAACCTTCCTGTAAAGATATGTTCACGAACACCTAATATTGTAGGTGGGCGCACACCATGGTCTTCATGAAACTCTTCAAGTAGATTACGCATTTTGAGTGCTTCTTCTAAGTAATTATCCTATTAGATTTGGCAGAAACAAGTCATCAGAATCTGCCCATCAATTCTTCAAGCAAATTCATATATTGAAGCTTTATCATGGCTTACCTGATTCATGTCAATGGTCTGAAGAGCTTCCCCTCGTGTAAAAATTATTGCATGATTCTGATTTTCTGGCTTTCCTTCTCCTAATTTTGCAGAACCTGGCAACTTTATGCGGTAGATTTCCTTTGAAGAAGATAGAAAAGAAATCAGTTACTGGATAAAGTTCATCAACAAAAAATTTTATGTACAGTTTAGTGGATAATCACCTGATCAAGATTCTCAACAGCTTTGACAAGCACAGAATAATAAACCTTCTGGACCTTTCCACCTTCTCGTGCCTCAACTTCATCAATATATGCAACACGCAGGGATGGATTACTGAAAAGAAGGAAAGGGAATCAAAAACCAAATGTAGGAGCTGCAAGAAACTAATCAAGATGTTTAGCAGCAAGGGCACATGCTCAGATATCCTACTTAACCATCAAATTCAGGATGTCTGTTGCATGGCGATCTCCACTCCGCTTCTGATTTCCATACTTCTGACAGGTGGCAACATATGTGAATTTCATATCAGCCATTGCCTCAAGTTGAGCAACAAGAGATCTTTGACTTTTCTTATCTTCCTCAGATAGGTCTGTAATGGCTTTGTAGCCTTCCAATATTTCTGGATTCACAAGAGATCTAAGTAGTCAGAAAATTATAATTTTACTAGCTTCTCATCTTTGTTGGAACACACAAGAAATATTTACATTGAAAACAATGCAGGTTCAAGGTAGAAGGCACCCTAACTTCATGTCTCAAAAATGTTAATGTTCCTGAAAAATTAACCGATTTAAGCCTGAGTTATTTATCTCAGGATTAGTGGTAAAGCAGCAGGACAAAACAATTCATATATGGCATTTTCAACTGATTCACATTTTAGTTCTCATGATTTTAAATGCAATATATTTTTGTGTTGCCTAAGTTAAGCAGAAAATGGATACACAAAATGCCACCTAGAACAAGATTCTAAGGCAGTGAGACATTCTGGTGCTACATTAGTTAAATGGATAGGTCAGTTAATGTATAACTAATACTCATTTGATCTATTTGTTCTCTTAAATCTATACGCTGATTTAAATGTGCTTGAGTTGTTTGACAGACAAGAAAAATGGAAAATAGCATTATAATAATTAATAAAGCTGGAGAAGGAGGTTGCTTATATTCTGTAGAAATACATAATAATGTCATATTTTCTTGTATGGTTATTCTAGTTTTCTTCTTGAGACTTACAAACATATTCTAATCTCTGTTTACCAATAGTTTGTCACTCCCCTTGTCTAGAGAAGTGATCACTATATTGGCTGATGAATCCTTTTGATGCCATTCATGCAGACCTTTATTGCTAATATTTGGCATCATTATCTCTAGTCTAGCCCCAACCAACACAGGAGATAACCAGAAGCTAAAAGGTTAACTGAAGGAACAGGCAATGGATTATTTTCATTTATATGAGAAAGATTCAGATAGTTCAACAACACAGGAGTTAACCAAAAGCTAAAAGCTTTACTTAAAGAGCAGGCACTTGATTATTTTTATTCATAAAAGAGATCTGATGGTTCAATGATCATTCATTGATTCTGGACGTCTAATAAATTTCATAAAAGGCCTCATTGCAGGAAAGTAAGCACCTTTTTCCTGTAAATTCTATAAATGTTCTTACCCTCTTCATCAGCCATGTCAAGGAAAGCCTGAAGCTTCAAAGCTCGTCTGTAGTACATCATCCCTCGAACTGCAACATGGCTAAATATTAGTGGAAGTAAACATTGAAAAGCCATAGAAGAACAAAAGAAAATCCAAAATACCTGTACGACAAAGGGTTTGGCCTCTCAAGGAGGCCCAATGGCGAAGCTGCAAGATGTTTTCTTCATTTTCCCAAACTTCATGATCCTTCTTACAATTGATTCGCTCCATGAAGTTGGTCCATTCATCTAACAAAGTTCCACAAAGGTTGCTATATCAGAGGAATGAATCATATTGAACCTACTTTAAAAACAAGGTTAACCATAAACATCTCATAAGAGTTGCAGAACTACTGCACCTGGGAAGATCTTCTGCAAGTAGTATATGATCGAGACACCATCTTCATTCTCCATTTCAAGGTCAGACTTGGAATAAACAGTCTCCTCGCTGTAGTATGGGGTCATTACACTGTGCACAACAAGAAAATTATTCTTGATTATGTGATAACTGATGTTCTATATATAGTTGTTGGCTCAAAGAAAGACATGACTTCAATCCCCTTAAAATTTTGTCTTCTACTCAGGACCCAGCCTTTCTAGAAACCTCAAATGGACTCCCACAAAACAAGTAACACAAACTCATTTCATGGAAAAGGCAGATGTCAAATAGGCAGGATGAAATTCTAACAATCCATGACCACACAAAGAATCCACGAAGAATCAAACAGAAATAACTCAGTCATGCCTAATTATTGAAAAATGAACTAAAAGTTCATACCTGAATGATAGCATTTTTCGGACTCGGGGAGCCCGTGGCATATCCATGAACAGGGAATTTGCAAAGAATGAAATCCTTCTACGTGCTTCAAGGTTTGTTGGTACGTCAATAGCAGATTCTTTTACTGTTAGAAGGAGATGAAGGCGCCTTATCTAAAAGAACAAGAAACAAAAATATGACTTCTGAAAGATAGAGAGAAAGGAACTATTGTCTAATCTCCTTAAAATGAATGATAGCTCAGCTTACATAAAAGTACCTGTTCTTCCCACTTTGCTGTAATTGGAGGAGGGAACAATATTGCAGGTTTTGTCTCTGTACCAGCAAAAAGTTGCCTTGCAGAGTCTTTGCCACTGTGTCCAAGGTCTACCAGTTCACTGATTGTTATAACAAAAGAGAAAAGTACATGTCAGTTCCCATAAACAAACCACGTCAATTTCATGACTATGTCTGAATAGAATGTAACAAGTTCACCGACCGATTCTCATTCACCATCATATCACGAGTAACTACTTCTAACATGTCCTGCAGCAACAAAACCATTGAATCTTTCTTTGAAGGATCCCCATCTTTCTGCAATATGAAACAGGTCCTGAGTTTCAAATTCATACTAACAAAGATATCAGATCTTAAAGGTGCAAATTGGAGATGCCATTGGTACTCTTTTCTAATGACTCACCAAGATCTCCACAAGTTCCACAAATTTCTTGCAGAGAGCAGGTAAGCAAACCATTCTGAAATTTGCAAGAAATGTATGCTTCGAAATGTTACTCTCAATTTCTTTTATGATAATGCCAATTATCCTGATACATAAAAATCAATGGTTAGAAAAACAAGCATTGCAACTTAAAAACAATAAAATGAATAATTTTCAACCACAAATGTCCAGAAACAAACAATAATTCTATTTAAATTATTTCACATTAAAGAAAGAGGAAACTTTTTTCCAAAATAATTTTCTTTAAAGAATTGGTGAACCAGAAAAGATTGAGTAGAACAGGCAAAGAATCAAGTAATTGTCCAGAATAATCAAAATTAGATCTCTAGCCCAATATGGTTAATGCCATAAATAAAACTTAAAGCAGATAATTAAAAAGGGAAAATTCTTCCCATAGATTGTATAAAGAATCGCCCACTAAGGTTAGTACTTTGAATAGTAAGAGAGAACCAAAGTAAGGCTTGGGAATTTGGCTATTGAAATCATAAAGTTCAATCTCAAGCACTGATGAAGAGAAGGTAAAGTTGATTGAGAGAAAAATGAAGGATTGCGCCCAATGAGATCCTTGGCTCTTATTGAAACAAAAACTAGAAAGAGAACAAAAAAAGGAAGCTATCCGCTTCTAACTGTTTAATTAAGTCATCAAGATCAAAGATTTCCCTTGTTTAGGTGCCCATTGACAATTTTGGGGGTCTAGTAACACATTCAAGTTGTTTTAATTAACTGAGATTAAGGTGGAGATGTGGAAACGGAGCATCAGAGGCAATAACCAAAGTAAACAACCTTTTTTCAATTTCACCAACTACCAACACGCTCAAGACTTGTTTGAAGGATTCATAACATTCAATCACTGCACATTTCATGTATTCATCTGCACATATACGCTTCCAAAGGTCAGTGTCTTTTGCTCGGAATTGAGCAGCCATGTCCAAAGCTATTGGGATCTGCAAGTCAGAAAATAAACACAAATAATCATTTATCACAGATTATGTAACATGAATTTGAAATTTTGGTAAGGGAATATGCAGACCTTGCTTGCAAGCAAAAAGGGTGGCCACTGGATTAACTTGAGGCTGGGATCTGATGTATAAGGAACTAGCAACAGGTCCATTTCCCTGGATTACAAGAAACACCAGATTCAATCTTAACAGCTTGTGCAATAGGAAAAGGATGTGGCAGTAAAAATGAACAATATATTTTGCCCGCGGAGCCTTTCCTGTCACTGATGAGGTCTTCTTCACGGAAACTGCACATCACTTCATTCCATAACTGTGCAAATTTTGCAGCTTCACTTCTTCTGCTTGCTGTAACCTAAAGACACATAACATAGTATTCACAAAGCACACACGTGTGGCCATGAATTGCCATAAACTAATCTCAAAGGATGAGCAAAAACCTCAGCAAATCTCTTTGAAAATGAGAATCCCTTCTTCTTCATCTTATCAGTAGGCACCAAATATGTGTTAAAGGAACCAGGTAAGGACTGGAACCTCGACCTTAGCATGCCCAGAGTTCGTATCTGTAAGAAGAACAAAATGTAAAATTGAAAGATCAAATCATAGATGAGTTGACGTAAATCAGTAATCTAGCTGGGAGATCTTTACAAAAAAATATTAGAGAAGATCAAAAGTTGCTTCCATGTTCCTCCAGAAGCAATATGCCAGTTATGCATCCAAAAGCTAGAAAATATCTTGCACTGATTGAAAAGTGATAATGTTGAGGAGTCTGGCACTCAAATCAGCCATTATTGTCTCTTGTTCCCAATTTTGGCAGATTCATTTTCCAATTCTCTAAATTGGAAAAAAAATTCTAGACAGCATAGACTGTCACACCATTCTAGACCACATGATGGGCTTTTTTTAGCTTTTCAACTTCCATTTCTAAAGGAAGTAAAAATTATTATCTCCCAAATAATAGCATGCATTCAAGCTAGTTCATCAAGGAAAAAGACATGATAATGAAGGAAGGTATACATATTTAAGAGTTAAGAAATGATACAACACAAAATAAGATGAGCAAAAAATCATACTCACCTCTCCAAGGCGATCAAAGGCTCCAACAAAACCACCATATATAGTTGAAAAAATGGCATACCAAATTTGAGTATCCATGAAATATACCTGCATTTATATTGCAGATATATTATGACATAAATCAGCATAGTCATTTTAATAATTCTTCCAATGCTTAATGAAAGAAAGTAATCATCAATAATCTACGATAGAAATAAGATATGCGAGACACACCAATATTACTGGTGCCCAGAGTGACAAGACTGCTCCATAATTGTGTTTAGCTGCAATTTACAATATAACTATTAACAGATACAGAAAAACAGTGGTAAAAGCCTTAATATTGGAAGTGAGTTCAACTGCATACCATCTGGGAAAAATTCATGCCACGTATAGTTTATATGCCTTATGCCCATAATATCTTTAGTTGGCTTGACCAGAGGTTTTATCTGAAGAAAGGATAACCAAAGAGGTTCAAGGCAGGGCTTAACTATATATGTTATGCATATTCAATTTATGCTGCAGCTAATGATCATATCAGGAAGCAACACCAAGGAAATGAACAATTAAAACAGCTAAACATGAGCCAACCTGGACAAAGTAGCTGAATGCTAACTTTGAACACAAAAGCAACAACCAAAAAACAGTGTACCTGGAATCAAAAATATATTTTAAGCAGCAAAACAAATTTGGACCTTGCAATGCAAAATTTGTCAAACTTACTTCAGAAGTGCCAACTGACTTTCATGCATTCCTCTTCCAACATAAACTCTCGGCTGCCAAAAAGTAAGTCAACAGGAAAAAAATAAGAATCTCTTATGTCCTGAGGACATTTAGAAAAAGGAAAAAGCAATGGAAAATGTTTTCACGTAGTTGCATCCAAGATAAGAGTGCAATTTCGGGGAAATGTTGAAAGTTGTATGAGCAAAACAAATGTGTACAACTATGTGAAGAAAGCTTAATAACTGAAAATTTGTTCTGTTACTTAGAATTCAGAAAGCAACTAGATACACTAAGATTGCACAATGGAGCTGCTTCATCATTGGACTATCAAGAAAATTTGTCTAATTCACGTCCTGCCTATATACTTTCCTAGTATATCTAAGTATATTAAGCTCACTGATATTTAGCCTAAAGGGAGTCCCATTTTAAATTCAGAAAATGGGTTCTCCTTATTGGGAATCATAAAATAGGAGCTAGAAATTCCACTAAATTAAGATTATTCTAGTAGTGATCAACTATTGTTAAACATGTAACATTCAAGAGTCAGAAGATACTCGGCATGTCTCACACAAGAAATAAGGGAAATGATTGATTTTGAGGGCTTAAAGGCATCAGAGATGATGCAAAGAACTTAAAACATTGTGAATGGGCAAAACTGTTGCTAAGATTCAATTGCAATTAGATTATCCTTCCCTTTTGCTTTCCTTCTGTTTTATTATAACTGCATTTGGTATGGTAACTCTTGCAAATTTATGATTTACCCCAAATTTCAAAGGGTTCCAAGTGGAGTGCAAAGCATTTATGTTATGCTACTGAAACATGGCCAGAAAGCCAGACAAGAAGTTTAATAATTGCTTTAAAAATTGCCTTCATGAACCAATATATTGTATTCATATCTTTATTAGTATATTCACTTGTAATGCAAATTATTTGCTCCAGTGTTCAATATAACATTGACATTTAAAACTTCTATAATTACAGATGGATAATTTGAGGACTGTGAGAATGCAAGGCACCTAGTCAGATATTTCTCAGATATGTTCTATCTTTTGGTCTAAAGCAAATTGTTTTCTTCAGTTCAGTCTCTGAATCCCACAAATACTTTATAACAGCAACAAAGAAAAGCAGAGAAAACAAGCAAGATAGAATTATACCTGTGACCACCATAAAAGGAACCTAATGATAAGCCAATCTGAATTTTCAATCCATCTTCGGAGCATGGGAAAGATGAACAAAGCAGCTGCCAATATGTTGGGAAGCATATATACAGCCACAGCCATGATGTACAAAGGAGGAATCTCATTTACTTCTCCAAGAAAAGAGAGCAAATCTTTCATTTGTTTAGGAACCAACTTGAAGGACTTCAAATAACATAGTGGAAGAAGTACAGCCCATGCTGTACTAACTATTATCTTCAGAATGTTTCGCATCACACCAGTGAATTTCCATCTGTGATATCCTGGGAAATTCAAAACAAAGTCCAGAATACCTGCAAGGGAGAAAAAAAAAAGAGAGAAATGAGACATGTATGACATTTGAAGAGTGTTCAACAAAGAAAAAGCAGTGACTGAGTAATCCCAAGAAACCGAAAAACCAGCTCAAACAGAATAATATTAACTCCAATCTGCCAAAGTAAAATTCTAAAAGAGAGAAAATGTATATCAAATTTGATGGAAATGCATATTGGTGAACATAATATTCTCTCAAGTTCAATGAAATAACATGTCTAGAATTGGAAATTCAAGGCCTGAGTCTGCCTTGATGTTTTCCATACTTTTAGCAAGCAATGAATAGAATAAAGAGCAACCTCTGTAAATACTTTCCAAAACTAAATGACAATAAAAGCAAAAGATTAAGTGACTCTTAAGGCCACATGACAGCTTAAACACTCTGACTTTGATCATGGACAACGTCTAGAACTCTTTCCTGTAGAGACAAAACAGTTGGGATTCTCAGATTTTTCATATTCTGTTTAATATTTACTTTCTGTTCTCCATCAGCTGATAAGTTCCAAAAATAGCTTGAGGTAAACTAATGATGTATTACAAACAATGTTGCAACTCTCATTCAAATAATGCCCAAAATATACGTAAAATTTACTTAGTTTCAGATTTTCCATTTAATTGATCACAAATCAGTTTGCCTTTTCCCCCCACACATGGCAAGTTATGTGATTTCACGGATAACTAAATGGAATTTTCCAATGGATCATAGAGATCCTCAATGGAAGGGACCACACAAATGTTGCAAGGCTATGTTCAATAAACTTTCAATTGTTAGTAGTTACAGCAGTGGTCTCAACCACGCCCTGCAGCACCATTATACTTTCAAATCCTGAGCAATCAAAGCATATTCTGCAAAAATGCCTGGCTAATGCTGTGAAATAGAATCCAAAGCACATTTTCTGGGAGCCTTACTAGTCCATGTTTCCATTTGGGGACGTCCCAAAGGTCTGTCCAGAAATAATTTTAAAGATCATAAAGTTGGGAAACCTTCCAAGACTATCCTTGTGATGAAAAAAAGAATGAGGGTAACTTCAAAAGCTTAAAGGTTTACATGGTTAATCACCCACACGAATCCATTTATTTCTTGCCCCCTTAAATATGAGAGTACCAGAGAGAGACTACTTGTTTGAGGTGGAGGTAATAAATGGCATACTTTGCAGAACACGAAGAATAGCTGCTGTAATGAAAATGCTGGATAGGTGATATATGACATCCTTTTGGATAATATCTGAAACAGAGACCTCACTCCATGCAAAGATGATCATTGCCTGCAATAAACAGCTCAGGAATTACTTGGATACTAAAAATAACATGCCAGATTTTTGGCAACATAGCACCAAACAGAATTTCTACTTCAGCAAATTGAATACCTGAAGAGCCAAAATATAAAAAGTCCACAAGCGATCAAAACTTCGGAATATGTGCCAAAAGGTTCGGGTTTCAATGAAATTTGATTTTCCTGTGCTTCCAGATCGTCTTGGAGAAGCCTTCCTTCCCTGTCACAGAGATCATATGAAGCTTCTAAAACTGATTGCAGAAAGTGTTGATAGTCATAAAAAGCACAGGATAGGGCATTACCTGTGCCATGCCACGTGTTGATTTGAAGAAAGTTCCATCATCGCGCATAGGCCAACCAAGAGAGAAGCAATCAGATGACCTAAATGTTTTCCCACAAAATTGTATTATCCAACATAAGTCAGGAATGAATTCTAAGTTTGAATTTAAGCTTTCATTCTTACTTTCTACCCAACATTTGGATTCAGGGTATGGATGTATACTAACCAAAAGTATTCATTTAGATCATCATAATTGCACCATTCTGTGTTGGATGCTTTTCCATTGTGGCTCTTAGCAGCTTCCTGTAACAAAATGACAATGTCCAAGTTCAGAACAGAGAACCTGAGAGTTTTACTACAATGTGTGCATCTGTTCAACATCATACCTTCTCAATCACACAATAGATTGGCGTTATAACCTTCCTCAAAAATGCCTCATCATCTCCACCATAAGAAGGCTTAATATTTTCTCCAGTAACTATGCTGACATTTCCAGCCAACAGGCCATGGAGTTCATATGCCATCTGAACATATATGAAAACATCCTCTTTAGAAAGTAAATAGACAAGGGAAATTCAGTGTCTCCTATGTAAATCATTGGCACATACATTGTGAAAAATATAGCATAGACATTCTGGCATGAATCGAACATTAGCTGCTTCACCCCAGATAAGAAGATATAGGCCCATGTACAGTATCTTTCTCTGCTGGATCTCTTGCTGGCCTTGAGGGAGCCTGCATATGGAGCAAAGCTTTCAAAATTTAACAGGAAAAGATGTATATTATGCTTTGTGTAATTTGAAAACTGTCAACACATTAAAAATTTAACTGACATGAGTAGCTCTACAAACGGTTTAACTCACCGTAAACTGTGTTTTCGGCCTAAAAATTTACACCAGTTTTTATAATTCTTGAAGAGCTTGTTCATAACTGCATCAATGGCTCGATCGTCCAGCTGTACAAGAAGTGAGGATTAAAGGACATGCAGATTAAGCACTACACTAGACACATGGACTAACACCACATACACAGTTAAACACTAGAAGCAGTGAATTGCAAGTGCATCATTTTGCTGCAACCATTAATGGGTTGAGTAACGTGGTAAAAATAGGAACATCAGACATGCATGAAATTAAGTACCCAAGTGAAAGATTAGTGCATGCCTTGTTAAGAGGTTCAGGCTTAGGATTGAGTTTTATATGACTGTTGGCAAGTAATAAAATCAAATGCTCCCTCTGGTTCCTGACATTGTCTCTCTGCATATACGGAATGAAACACACATTCATTAGCTAACTGAAAATCATAAATTAATTCCAAGCTGTTAAATTTTGGTCTTTATGCTTTTAATTTATGGGGTCAAAACCATGCCTGGAACCCAAACATTGCTTGGAGCCAATCAAGAAGGTCTAACTCTCCAGTTTTCTGCCTGTGTTGCTCAAATCCTGCAGGCCAGTTCAATCCCCGAGTGTTCCAGAGTGCAGCTACAGCAGCCTTCACCTGGTATAAATTGAAAGGAACAGCATGTCAAAGTATGATTAGCGAACAAGATGCAACCATAGATAACAGAAGTAGAAATATGCCTTACCTCCTCTAGCTGCATGATGGACTGTGAAGCACCAGCAGAATCCAAGGGCAGAATATTGTATGGGGCATAAATTTCCTTCTTCTCTTGGACATCTCTTGCAGCAGCGATAATCTGATCACAATAAAACATAGCCTTAACCTTCAGTATTCAACATTTCAACCACAACATGACCAATGCATCCAAATAGCCAGTCAAAATGCAATTAGAATGAGCTGATGAAAATTGGTAATAACCTCAGGAGCAACTTCTTCAACTTTCTCAGACTTGTTAACAGCGCAAAGTACTTCAAAGAGAACACCTGCTGTCTGATAAGCTTTGCCAAGTTGAGCTCTGTGAAGCAAATTGAGTCCGAGGGTTCAACCAAACAAAATCAAAGAAAGTTCATCATATGCACATAGACTATAAAGACATGAAATTGCAGTAACATATGATAACAACTGTAAGATTACCGGTCCGCTTGCTCTCCTTGATCAAGAGCTTGACAATAGCGTTTATAGTACTGGTCATAAAAGCTCTCAATTTCCCGTGCATCAGTCTTTTTAACTCGAGAGGCAAGACTAGAAGCATTGTCCTGATCAAATGGATTTAACGTTAGAATTTCCATTCAATACGAGTTATGGCGAAAGGCTATATGAATTTTGTGACAAACCTTTGGAATATTGTATAAAGAAACCAATTAGATTTGGCCTTCACAAAATGCAAATGAAGCATTTCTACAAACAAGGAGAAGGCCAATCACAGATCTTACAACTTGAGCAAAACAGTCGCATAGACTGCAACAAGATTAATTCAATATCGACTGCCTACTAGTGAAGACGGATCTTGATGTGCTCTTCCAAGGTTTTATCAAAAGGGGGGAAAAAGCCGGAGAAAGCACAGTTGGTCGACCATCTATTCCGTGCACAACTTTAAGCCCCCTGTTCTACAATTTTGACTTGCCATTCCTTTTTATTAAATATTTCCTTCCAAATTATCCTTCTGATTTGAAAAATTATAGTTATGTTAACAAGTTAATTAAAATTTCCTTCCCAATTAATGTTAAATATTATAAAGTTTTTTATTTTCACGGGAGCTTTCCTACATTTTTAGCCATCTCTTTCGTCTCAAATCCATGAGGTCAAAAAGTGTTGAAAATATATGTACATACGACTGTATAAACCAAGATTTTAAGATAAGAAAAATAAATAAAGGTAAGAAATATTTGATTTTCCTGTATCTTAATTGAAAACCATAATTCTTTTTCTTGGAGTCGCTCATTTGCACACACCAATCCCATCATTGTACACATAACGCGCTCGCACACTCGAGAACCAATCAATGACACTATTTCCAATCACACGCTCAATTTATATTTTTTCGTGTTTGACTGTGACTGTCAGATTCCGGTATAGTCTAAACTTTACTAGTAAAATTATATGCTTCCTGTTGTCGTTCCCAAATTACCAGGAGACTAAATGCTAAGACTTAAGAGTCGTACAATTGGTCATGGATGCGCATTTACCCAAACTTTCATGACCTACCTCAGTAACTCAGAAGCATAATAATCATTCGAGATATTCCTCGTAAGCTCGCCTAAATTTCGATCAAGAATGGTATGGCATCTACTGTAAATTGGAAAATAATTTCCTGCTAACGACCATAATTTTCTGAATTTGAGTGCAAATCAATGGATTAACTGAGCAGACATGCAGAATCAGATCCTAATCCGTGTAAAATTTTGAATTATGATCAGGGGCTACAACGACAAGCAAGAGTATGATTTTTTTTTTTTTTTTAAAAAGCGCCATATCTGATGTAGAAGTTGGAAAACAGGATTACCCTTTTTAGTCTCTGGAGCAAACCTGTCTTGAACTGCCTCACGCCGCGACCACTGGAGTTCGGATCCAATCTATGTGCCTTTTCAAACGCATAAAATCGGCCTGTTTCCCAATTTCACCACGAAATTGAAAAAAACAAACAAAAAGACAAAAAGGGAGAATATAAAAATTATAATTTCTAACCTCTTTTTCATAAAATTTTCTTTTAGGGATCGATTCAAAAACGAGAATTTAATAAAATAAAATGCAAAAGAAAATGTGCACAACTCACATAGATAGGCGACACGAGGGCGTTCCTGTTCGATCTCATGAGCAATGCGGAGAATGGGAGCGATAGAGCCGAGAGAGGCAGGAACAACGTCGTTGTCAAAGACCTCGGTGGAGAAGGTGGTGGTGGCGGCACTGCGGGACGGCCGCCTCACCAACTGTGGGCCGGTCTCTAGATTCGACATTGTCGATCGAATCTAATTACTTGCTAGCTCTGTATATTGCACCAAAGCTTCGCTCCCCCGTGTTTAGGTCCAGGCTGCTCTATTTTAACTTAAGTTTCCTCTAATCTGTATATTTTGACCCCTGAAACGAAAAAATAAACGCTAACTGTTTTCCAGGTGTGTTTGGCAGCCGAGAAAATGAATAACAGATGATAGAAACCAAATGAATATAGCCAAACAAAGCGATGAAATTGCGGCTACTTGAAGAATATTTGCAAGCACATGTACATAACTTTCTTTTTTGCTTTTTTTTTTTTTTTCTTTCTTTGGTTCATTCGAACATTATAGATCTTTTCCTGCGTTTTCCTTTGGTTTCTCGTCAATCAGACATAAAAATGAATGCATGCAGTAGAGCTGAGACTTACTTTTCGATGAAATCTGGAAAGAGAGCTAGCGACTGAGGATCACCGTCTTCGCCTGTTAACATTAGGAAGTTGGTAATACAAAACCACAACAAAAATAAATAAATAAATAACGAATCACACTTGGCAACAGCAATGAGACTCGCATTTTCTTCTGTTCTAAAAACAGAATCAGAGATAAACGAGCGAGGTTACGGATTCCGAGTATGACCTTCGAGAGGAAAGACGAGAGAGGCAAACAGGATCGAAGGACAAGCAGAGAGAAATAAAATAAGGGAAGGAAAGTTTGAGAAGGAGCGAGAAAGTTAGTGATAGTCTGTTGTGAGAGAGAGACAGAACGAAGAAGCAGGAGAATGAGGAGGAGGAGGAAGAAAGAAATGAGGCGGGAAGGACAGCAAGAGAGAAATTCTTGGGTAGGAGCGGTGGAGACAGAGGGAGCGGTCCGCACGGTTTTGAGGAGAACACGTGGATGCTTGCGAAGGAAGTGTGAGTTGCAAAATTTCAGAGGCGGGGAGGGAGAGGGAGATGAAGGGAAGGGAGGAAGCGCCGTTTTCGGAAGAGACAGGAGTCGTTTTGGAACGGGTCTTGCTTCCAAAAATGACCGCAGGTCCGTTTGTTTCCCTTTCCTATCCGCTTTATCTCTCTGTCTTTTTTTTTTTTTTTAATCTTTTGGTCTACTCAGCCTTCTCTCTCCAGGTCAAATCGTTTGGGCTGAAGTTTGACCGTGCTCTAACTGAAAAAACGGTATCTTCTTTCATGCATCATGCGTGGGATGCAGGATGGACTCCACCCAATCTCCTTGACGTGCACCTTTGTACACGTTTTTTTTTTTTTTTTTGAGTAAGCTTTTGGACTTTTGCGATTATGAATCGTTGAGGAAGATTAGCATTAGTTTTTTTATGGCACGTGGATGGTGAAAACATTGTGACAAAGTAATTTCATTTTTTCCTCGTATCAAGTGATAAGTTCCATAATTTGGAGATTGAATATTGGGTGTGCATATTCGTTTTTCTTTGTCTTATTAGAAGAAAAGGAAATCTTATAATTTAAAAAGTAGTTAATTGGCTCCACATTTTGAGTTAGTGTTACAACGTAACTCGAGATTACTTTGAATTGTAGCCCACGCAAACATTCTCTGATCTAATTAAGTACGAAAAACTTAGACGGATGGGCCAGACTGACCCCAGGGGCGTTTTTTTGTTTGGGGGGGGGGGGGGACCGTACAGTGCCGTTTCACTGTGCAGTGAATAAAATACCTTTTTTTTTTTCAAAAAATAAAAATAAGAAAACAAATATATGCAACCACAAAAAAAAAAAAGAAAAAAAGGGACACCTAATCTATATATGCAACCACAAACACGCATGAATAGTAAACAAAAACATTATAATATAGATATGAAGTTTTAGATAAAGGCTATTACTGAGCAATTTAAGACGATAAATGCAAAGTTAGATGATTTACAATTACTTAACAAATTCAGATTCTTTAGAAGGTGTGTGATTAAGGAAGAAGATGAGAAAGAATTAGATTATTAAAAATTAAACTCTAAAAAGGGCAAAAAGATTGTTTCTAAAAGAAATAGCAATTTGGGCAGTATAAAAATGAAAATTCTAGCATTTTAAAGAAAAAATAATCTTGAGCATGTATTTGATTGTCATAATTATTTCAAGGAGAAGACAATAAAGTTGATAGCTATAAAATTCACTAATTATGCAAATATTTAGTAGGACCAATTAGTGATAAATAGGAGTAAGAATGATAAGAAGCCAATTCAGTCATTAGAGAAAATGAAATTGGTAATGTGCAAGAGATTTATGCCTAACAAGTTTTTATCATTTGATAAAGAATTTAATAGGTGACCTACCTTAAGAACCCTTGAATCAATTTGTTATATACACCCTAAAAAGTTAGGAAATAAGTTATATTAATTAGATCAAAATCCTAAGAAATGTAAGTCTTAAAAGCCCTAATCTTAAGACACAACAAACATTGATTACTCTTTTGATAAGTTAAAACAATACATTTTTCTAAGAATATAAGAAAGTAAAGCAAAACTTATTAAAAATACCTTAATATTATTGATTCTCATTTTATATAGTTGTAACCTTTATATAGGCATGTAAACATTACAATCTTACAAAAAAAAAAAAGTGTTTCTTAACATACCTATATAAGAAAAACCTTAATTACAAGAGATTTTTTTAATTAAGTAATACAAATTTGCCTTAATGTAGGAATCTTTAAAAAGATTATAATTAATGACAACTAGGTATAAAGTTCAAAGTCAAAACCCTAGCCAGATGTATTAAGACTTAGTCAAACCTATAAGCTCAAATAAACCTAAAAAGTTAAACCTTTTTACATGTATATTTGACCTTAACTTAAAATCTAGCAATCCAAAACAAAAATAGGTCCTTTAATACAACTTAACATGTAGATTAAGTCTTTCTTTAGCATGGTTATGCAACTTGAACTTATATCATTAACTCCAAACTTTGTTCTTTAAGTTCTAAGTCTTATCCATCATCTTATATATAAAGATAAGTGATTATTCTTGGTGTATCATCAAAAACTTTTAAAACAGCTTTAGAATTTTTTAGAACAACCTCTTTATCATGCATCTCCATAATTAAGCTTTGTAAAGTATCTTTCTTCCTTTTGTCCTAGTCTTAGCCATTGGACCACTGATTCCTTGCAAAGGATTTTGAAAATACTTCTTTTGTTGCACTTGATTAGCAATTTGTTCTCCATAAAAAATGATAGTGATTATAATTAGTCAACTTGAGTTCTTACAAAAAAATGTCCATAAATTTAAATTGGTAATGTTGCCACTTGGAAAGGTGGTGTTAGACTATTCTTATTGTCCCTAAAGAGTTAATAAGCTATTAAAAACTTGAAAACCAAACCAAAGGTGTTAAATTCATATTTGTTATGGTTGGTTGGGAGATTATTTAGCAATATGGAGGTAAGTCATTGTTTAACCTAGACTTAGTTTCCTATGGTGCAAGGACCATTATATATGTTTAAAGATGAGTTTGAGCTAGGCAATTGTTGAGCCCATCTTTGATGGCTAATGTTGGATTTGTTGTCAGCATCATCTTATATACTTGTCTATTCCTTGGACAATGTGAGGATCCAACTGGCCAATGATGCCAAGGCTACAAAGAAGGGAGAATAAAGGTAGTTCAATGGCGTCATGGATGTTTATAGGAAGATATTGGCATCTGATGGCATTGCTGGGCTTTATTATGGATTTAACATCTCTTATGTAGGAATTATTATTTATTATGGCCTATATTTTGGAATGTATGAATCTCTGAAGCCAATGGTGTTAATTGAAAAGTTGTAGGATAGTTTCTTTGCTAGCTTTGCCCTTGGTTAGCTTACTACTAATGGTGCTGGTCTTGCATCCTACCTCATTGGCACTATTTATAGAAGAATGATGATGACCTCTAGTGAAGCTATCAAGTGTAGCAATTCCCTTGATGCATTTGCTTAGATCTTGAAGAATGATGGTGCTAAATCTCTCTTCAAGGGTGCTGGTGTAAACATCCTCTGTGCCATTGCTAGTGCTAGTATGCTTGCTGGTTACAATAAGTTGTGGCTAATCATGCTTGGAAAGAAGTATAGATCCAGTGGCACTACAAGTCATTTGTTAAGGGTGAATCAATGTTGACCATTGACCTTAAATTTAAGGAATCAATGCTGACTGTTGATGGTAGAGCAACTCTAAACTTAAGGCATATAAATACCTATGAAGCTACCAAAAGAGGGTGTGAGCTACAAAAACAAAATAGAGAAATAGAAAGCTAGAGTAAAGCAAAATAAAAAGAGAAAGAGAGAGAGAGAGAGAGAGAGAGAGAGCAACAGAGAGCAACCACTAAGAAGAAAAGGAGAGAATGACAAAGTACAGCCACCAAAAAGAAAAAAGAGTGCACGATAGAGGGAGAGATAGCAACAGTGATAGAAAGAAGGAGGTGAATCAGTGTGAGATATTTACTTTTTACAAATCTATCCAGATTAAACCTTTGTGACCTATTAAAGTCTATGATCTAATTTTGACTTGCTCCTTTATGTAAGAATGACCATATGGATATCAAGTTAGCATAAACACCCAAGAACACATAGAATTTTTGCGTGGTTCACTATAATGTGTGAGATACATGCATGGCGTGATAGGATCACTCAATGATTACACGATCCACTCTTGTTACCAAGGGATACAACTGATGTTATGGAAGGATCACTCCTTAACCATTTACAATGATTTCTTTATCACTCAAAGGGTTTCCCACCTTTTTTCAAAGAAGTACATAAAAAGTTTTTAACAAAAACTCCCTTGAGAAAGATCTCTCTATATACATAGGTTATTATAGAAAATTGATCTTCTCCTTCCTTGCTACCAGTTTATGCTTAAGCTTTCTACCATTCTCTCCTTCTTTACTGCCAGTCTTTGCTTCTTTGTTTCTAATTTCATAGATTTCTCTTTGTCATGCTCCTTACTCTCTCTTTATCGTGTTTCATAGCTTTCTATTTGCCTTTGTTGGTCTCAACTCTCTACTAGTTTTAAACTCTTAACTACTCACACCTAGTTAGTTTTGAACTCTTAACCTTTGTCGATCTCAACTCTCTACCTCTATTAGGTTTCTCTCTACCTCAATCGGGTTTCTCACTTACCTATGTCAGGTTTCTCTCCTAACTCTATTGAGTTTCTCTCTTGTCTCTATAGGGTTTCTCTCTTGCCTCTATAGGGTTTCTTTCCTGCCTTTCTGCTTAAGCTTTCTACCATTCTCTCCTTCTTTACTGCCAGTCTTTGCTTCTTTATTTCTAATTTCATAGATTTCTTTTTTTAATGCTCCTTACTCTCTCTTTATCGTGTTTCACAGCTTTCTATTTGCCTTTGTTGGTCTCAGCTCTCTACTGGTTCTAAACTCTTAACTACTCACACCTAGTTAGTTTTGAACTCTTAACCTTTGTCGATCTCAACTCTCTACCTCTATTAGGTTTCTCTCTACCTCAATCGGGTTTCTCACCTACCTATGTCAGGTTTCTCTCCTAACTCTATTGAGTTTCTCTCTTGTCTCTATAGCGTTTCTCTCTTGCCTCTATAGGGTTTCTCTTATGCCTTTCTGCTTAAGCTTTCTACCATTCTCTCCTTCTTTACTGCCAGTCTTTGCTTCTTTATTTCTAATTTCATAGATTTCTCTTTGTCATGCTCCTTACTCTCTCTTTATCATGTTTCACATCTTTTTATTTGCCTTTGTTGGTCTCAACTCTCTACTGGTTCTAAACTCTTAACTACTCACACCTAGTTAGTTTTGAACTCTTAACCTTTGTCGATCTCAACTCTCTACCTCTATTAGGTTTCTGTCTACCTCAATCGGGTTTCTCACCTACTTATGTCAGGTTTCTCTCCTAACTCTATTGAGTTTCTCTCTTGTCTCTATAGGGTTTCTCTCTTTCTCTCTTGTCTCTATAGGGTTTCTCTCTTGCCTCTATAGTGTTTCTCTCCTGCCTTTGTACGATTCTCTCCTTTGTAAGTTCTCTCCTCTGTAGGTTCTCTCCTCTATAGATTTTCTCCTCTGCCTCTATAATTTCTCTTTTCTGTAGGTTCTCTCATCTATAGGTTTTCTCCTCTATAGGTTCTCTCTTTTGTAGGTTCTCTGCTCTATAGGTCTTTACTATGTGTTCTCTCCTCTATAGTTCTTTGCTATGTGTTCTCTCCTTCGCAAGTCTTTGTCGTGTTGTTCTCTTTTCTGCAGGTTCTCTCCTTTATAGGTTCTCTCTTCTCTACAGGTGCTCTTTTCTCTAATCTGCCACTTACCCTTTTCTACAGCTTCCTACCTTTGCCGATCTCTCCTTCATTTCTACTACTATCTCTCTTTTCTTTTTGTTGCCACCTATTGTTCTCTCTTCTGCGCCATTACTTGTTGTTCTCTTTTTTTGTAGCTACATATTGTTTTCTTTTCTACATATTTTTACAGCTAATTTTGCCTTTCTTTATAGCTTTTTCTACCTATTTTTGTAGCTTACCTTGTTGTGTTTCTGCTCACTGTCGTGTCCTCACCTTTTCTTTTTAGTGGTTGCTCTTTAGCATTCTCTCTTTTTCTTTTTGGTGGTTGCTCTAGCTTTCTGTTTCTCTATTTTATTTCTATAACTCACACCCTTTCTTGGTAGCTCTATGGGTGTTTATATGCCTTAAGTTTAGGGTTGCCTTACCATCAATGGTTAGCATTAATTCCTTGAATTTAGGGTTGCCTTACCATTAACGGTCATCATTGGTTCCTTAAATTTAAGTTCAACGATCAGCATTGACTCCTTGAATTTAGGGTCAATAATCAGCATTGACTCACACCCAGTAAGTGACGAAGCACCACCAAATCCATACTTCTTTCCAACCATGATTAGTTGCAACTTATTGTAACCAGTAAGTACACTAAGGCTAGTAATGGCACAGACCAGTACCCTTGAAGAGAGATTTAGCACCCTTATTTTTCAAGATTTGAGCAAATGCATCGAGAAAGTTGTTATACTTGACAGCTTCACCAGAGGTCATTATTATTCTTCTGTGGATAGTGCTAATAGGGTAGGATACAAGACCAACACCATTGGTAATAAGCCAACCAAGGGCAAAGCTAGTGAAGAAACTATCCTGCAACTTTTTAGTCAATACTACTAGCTTTAGAGAGTCATACATTCCAAAATATAGGCCATAATAAAGAATAATTCCTACATAAGAAATGTTAAATCCATGGTAAAGCCCAAGAATGCCATCAGATAACAATGTCTTCTTATAGATATCTATAAGGCCATTGAACTATCTTTATCCTCCCTTTTTTGTAGCCTTGGCATCATTGGCTAGATGGGTCCTCACATATTCTAAGAAATAGACAAATATATGAGATGTGGTTGACAACAAATCCAACTTTACCTATCAAAGATGAGCTTAACAATCTCCTTCTTTGGATTTGTTGGACACATTAAATCCATAAATCAACAATTAAGCACAAGCAATAGTATCAGTAAAAAGGAACAACTCCCCCTAAAACATACATCTCTTTTTTTGCATGTGGACATGATACCAATTGAAAACATCCTTTAACTCCTCCTTTTTTTTTGCTTCTCCCCCTTGACAATTTATCCCCCTTTATTTGATTTTCCCCTTTGAATTTATCAAACCACTCCCCCTTTTAATTAGTATATACTCTCTTTGGATTTATGCAAAATATCTCCCCTATTGACAACAAATCCAAAGAATAATAGAAAAGGGAAGGGGATGGAGGGTAAAAGGTATACCTCAGCCTTTAGGGGGTGGTTGAATACATAAGTTCAGCCTTAACTTTTAGAATATCTCTCTTGACAGATGTTTGGTGAATATATTTGAATGAATGAGTTCCAATGGCTTTTTTGTCTGAATCTCCACATTTTTGTGGGTAACATTCACCATCTTCCCTTTTTGACACGTGTTACAAATTGCATTTTAAAAGGGAAAATGGTGAATTCTACCTATAAAAATGTGAAGATTCAAACAAAGAAACCATTGAAGCTCATTAATTCAGATATATTCACCAAACCTCTGTTAAGAGAGATGTTTTAGAAGTAAAAGTTAAATTTATGTGTTTGGCCACCCCCTAAGAGCTAAGTTATGCCTTTAACACCCTTTTCCCTTCCCTATTTTATTATTCTTTAGATTTATTGTCAAAGGGGGAGATATTTTGTATAAATCCAAAGAGAGTATATAGTGATTAAAAGGGGGAATAGCTTGATAAATCAAATGGGAAAAAATTAAATAAATAGGGATAAGTAGAAAAAAGGGGGAGTTAAAGGTTGTTTCTAATTGGTATCATGCCCACATACAAAAGGGGAGATGTATGTTTTATGGAGAGTTGTTACTTTTTGCAGACACTGCTGCTTGTACTTAATTATGGATTTATGAATTTAATATGTTGCCAACAAATCTAAAAGGGGAGATTGTGGAGCCTATTTTTTATGACTAATATTAGATTTATTGTTAATAGTATCTCATATACTTGTCTATTCCCTAGATTATGTGAGGACCCGTCTGGCCAATGATGCCAAGGTTGTAAAGAAGGGAGGATAGAGGTAGTTCAATGACCTTGTGGATGTCTACAAGAAGACATTGGTGTTTGATGGCATTGTTGGGCTTTACCATGGATTTAACATCTCTTATGTAGGAATTATTATTTATCGTGGCATATATTTTGGAATGTATGACTCTTTAAAGCTAGTGGTGCTGAATGGAAAGTTGTAGGATAGTTTCTTCGCTAGCTTTGCCCTTGGTTGGCTTATTACCAATAGTGCTGGTTTTGCATTTTACCCTATTGGCACTATCTACAGAAGAATGATGGTGACCTCTGGTGAAGCTATTAAGTGTAACAACTCTCTTGATGCATTTACTTAGATCTTAAAGAATGAGGGTGCTAAATCTCTCTTTAAGGGTGTTAGTGTAAACATCCTCTATGCCATTGTTGGTGCTAGTGTGCTTGCTAATGACACTACAAGTCACTTACTAAGTGTGAGTCAATGTTGACCATTGACCATAAATTTAAGGAATCAATGCTAACTATTGATGGTAAGGCAACCCTAAACTTAAGACATATAAACACCCATGGAGTTACCAAGAAAGGGTGTGAGTTGTAGAAATGAAATTGAGAAACAGAAATCTAAAGCAAACCGAAAAAAAAAAAAATGGAGAATTGCAGAGAGTAGCCATTAAAAAGCAAAATGAGTGCATGGCAAAAGGAGAGATAGTAATAGCAATAGAAAAGGAAGAAAAAAAGCAGAAGCTTGTAGAGGAGAGAAATGATAAAGAAAACTATTAGAGACATAAAAAGGAGAGAACTTACAGAGGAGAGAACTTGCAAACAAGAGAACTTGTAGAGAAGAGAACTAGCAGAGAGTTAAGAACCTATAAAGGGTTGAGAAGTTACAAAGAAGAGAAACTCGGTCGAGGTAAGAGAGAAACCCTATAGAGGTAGGAGAGAAGCTCAACAGGGGCAAGAGAGAAACTTGATAGAGGTAGGAGAGAAACTCAACAAAAGCAAGAGAGAAACCCAGTAAAGGCATGAGAGAAACTCAGCAGAGGCAGGAGAGAAACCCAGTAAAGGCATGAGAGAAACTCAGCAGAGGTAGAGAGAAACCCAGTACAAGCAAGAAAAAAACCTTGTAAAGGTGGAGAGAAACCTAACAGAGGTGGAAAAGCAACTTATAAAGGTAGAGAGAAACCCGATAGAGGCAAAAAGTTGAGATCAGTAGAAGTTGAGAGTTCAAAACCAGTAAAAAGTGTGAGTGGCCGAGAGTTTAGAATTGGTAAAAAGTGTGAGTAGTTGAGAGTTTAGATCTGGTAGGGAGTTGAGATTGGTAGAGGCAAAGACTAGTTATGAAACATAGTAGAGAGAGAGAGAGAGAGAGAGAGAGAGAGAGAGAGAGAGAGTAAGAAGCATAGCAAAGATAAAGTTATGAAACCGATAGTAAAGGAGGAGAGATTGGTAGAGCTTGAGTAGAGACCGATAATGAAGAAGGAGAGAATGGCAAAAAGCTTGAGTAAAGATCGATAGTAAGGAAGGAGAAGATCAATTTTCTGAAACAATAGCCTATACACATAGAGAGATCTTTCTCAGTGAATTTTTTGTTATAATCTTTTTATGTACTTTTTGAAAAAGGGTGAGAAACCCTTGAAGTGATCGAGAGATCATTGTCAGTGGTTAAGGAGAGATCTTTCCACAACATTAGCTGTATTTGTTGATAACAAGAGTGGATCGTATGATCTAGGAGTGATCCTATCACACTGTAAATGTAGCTTATATATTGTGGGTGAGTAAAAATTCTATGTATTCTCAAGTGCTTATACTAGCTTGATATCCATACGACCATTCTCACATAAAGGAGTAAGATAAAAATATATCATTGACTTTAATAGGTCACAAAGGTTTAATTTAGATAGCTTTGTAAAAAGTAAACATCTCATACTAATTCACCTGTTCCCCCTCTCAGTGTAAGATCCAAGAAGGTCCTTATCAACAATTCTAGCTCCTAGTTTGAACTGGTAGTATAAGGTCATAGGAATGAAGTAACATTAGACTAGCTAACCTTAGGCATACCAATCCTAGTTCCAATTGATTAGTGGTTCACGATTTTAGTTTTAGTTCTAGTTTAGTTGTTACAGTTTAAGTTCCAATATAAAGTATATTTGTTGCTTTAAATATAAAGTATGTAATTGAATACTATAAGTTGAGTGACGTAGCTTGGTGCCTTTGTAAGCCTTATAGATTTTTTTTTTGTTTTTGTTTTGTCTTCATTTTAACCACTTGATGTTTCATTTTGATAAATGTCAAGATTTATTAAAATTGCAATTAATCATTGTCATCGATATTCTAATTGATCTCATGCTAAACTACAATTTTTGTAATAATAAGATTCTCACTAATCCATATGGTATTCAATCACATAGACTGAGCTTGTAGACAAAAAAATGAATAGATATGGCATCTACTAATTTCATCTATGTTAAAAAAATTATTTTAAATTTAAATTTTCTATGTGTAACAAAATTGATTAAATATATACAACAATTATGATATGATGTGTAATAAGCTATTATTACAATTTTTAATAAATTATTATATATTTAATTATTTTTGTTACACATATAATTGACTATATTTTTTTGATAGGAACTTCATTTTTTAAAATATTATAAATTTATCTTTTTCCATCCATATATTGCCCACCAACTTCTTGCAGTTCACATTTGAACAATTTAATATATCTAAAGAATTTATTGCAATTCTTCCAATTACATAACAATTAAAAGCAATTTATTTCATTGATATGAAATTATGTTAACAACCAGATTATGTAGGTTTATATATTTCTTATCTAAGTCCCTTTCATTGAACTATAAGTGACAAAATAAATCAAAAGTATGTATTACTTTATATGTTTTGATGTATAGGTGAAACTTCTATTTATAGAACTATATATATACAAGAATAAAATGAAGACAATTATGCATTAATATTTGACAAAATATTCAATTCTAACTTTTGCAACATAATAGTTGACTAACATCCTCCTTAAACTCAAGATGGTGAAATATAACCTATCTTAAGTTTGTTAACTAATTTATTGAATTGAGTTAGTAGCTAAAATTTGGTGAAGATGTCAATGATTTGATCTCGAGATGAAACTAAAACAAGAGAGATAGTCCATTGTTGAAGATGATGACAAATAAAATGACAATTATTTTTAATATGTTTGGTTCACTTATGAAATACATCATTATGAGTAATTTGAATAGCACTATAATTATCATAATAAATAATAATAGCTAATGATTGTTTGATTCTTTTGTCTTGTAATAGCCAACATAACCATAGAATTTTAGAAGTAGTGTCAACAAGTGCTTGATATTCGATTTTAGTGCTAGAATGTGCTATAATTATTTGTTTCTTACTTCTCTATGAAATAAGAAAATCACCAATAAATATGTAGAATTTGATAGTAGAGTGTTGATCAGTAGGACCACTGCCCCAATTAGCATTAAAGTATGCATGGAGCTTTAAAGAAGATAATGAGAAAAGATGAATGCCATAAGACAAAGTGTCTTTGACATAGTGCAAAATACAAAGTATTATAGCATAATGAGTGGTGCGGGAAGTTGTCATAAACTAACTCACAACATAAACAACATAGGATATGTCTAAATGAGTAATTATAAAATATACTAAACTCCCCAAGAGTTGTTAATACAAAGTGGGATCATCTAGAGGTTTGCCATTTGTTGATTTTAGATAAAACTCACTTTCCATAGGGGTGGAAGTAATTTTGCTGTCACTTAGATTTGTATATGATAAAAGATTAGTAGCACACTTTGTTTGAGAGAGATAATAACCAGAATTATTAGAAAGGACCTTTAAGCCTAAAAAATAAGCCAAATGTCCTAGATCTTTCATCTCAATATTGGTTGACATATTGTTTAATTCTATCAAGATTATCATTGAAAATGATAATATCATCCACATAAAGTAATAAGAGTACCGAACCTTTGTTTGTATAGTGAATAAATAAGCCATTATCATAAGGAATAGAAACAAAGTCAAACTGTTGAATAATTATTGATCTCATCTATGATGGCTAATGTTAGATTTGTTATTAATAGCATCTCACATAGTTGTTCTTGTCAATTTGATACTTTGAATGTCGTTGAAATGTAGAGAGGTTGTTGGTCAAAACTGTTGATGGCAGGTCAACTCTAAAGTCAATGAGTCAATGTTGACTTTTGATCATAAATTTTAGCAGTCAAAACTGATCGTTGACCCTTGACTATTGACCTTAAATTTTAAGAAGTCAATGTTGACTGTTGACCTTAAATTTTAGGAATCAAATCTAACCACCATAAGGCAACCTTTGGGAATCAATACTAACTGTTGATGAGTGTGCAACCCTAATCTCAAGGTTCTATAAATATCTCAATGCATCTTGCAAGATCAATGTGTGTGTTGCAGAAATTGAGAGAGAATGATAAACTTAAAGGCAAAGAGAGGTAAATGATAAACCTAAAGCCAAGGAGAGATGAATGGAAAAGAGAGAAAAAAGCCACCAAAAAGAGGGTGATCAACCAAGGAGAGGTGTAGCCAAACAAGGGAGTTACAACACCAAGGAGGGGTGTAGCTGGCCAAGAGAGGAGCTGCCGGCTAAACAAGGTGCAACAGTTGCAACCCTACCAAAGGGAGAACAAGGTGCAATAGCTGACAACCACACCAAACTAGAGGAGAATGTGCAGTAGCCACACCAAGCCAAAGGAGAATGTGCAGTAGCCATATCAAATTAGAGGAAAACGTACAACAGCCACACCAAACTAGAGAAGGTGTGTAGTAGTGTTGAGCCCATCTTTTATGGCTAATATTGGATTTGTTGTCAACATCTCACATAGTTGTATGTGTTGATTTGATGTTATGAATGGCATTGAGATGCAAAGATGCTGTTGAGTCAATGTTGACTATCGATCTTAAATTTTAAGAGTCAAAGCTAGCTGTCAACCTTTGACCCTTGACCATTGACCTTAAATTTTAGGAATTAAATATGGTTGTTGATTACAGGGCAACCTTTGGGAATCAATGCTGGCTATTGATGAGTGGGCAACCCTAATCTTAAGGCTTTATAAATAACTTAATACACCTTGCAAGATGTGTGTGTGTACTATAGAAAATTAAGAGAGAACAGCAAACCTAAAAGCCAAGAAGAGGTGAACGGTACAGAGAAAGGCAACCATTAAAGAAGAGAGTGACCGGCCAAGGTAAAGGAGGAAGCCACCAAGAAAGGTGCAGCAGTAGTCGGCCAAGAGAGTTGCAACCAAGGAGAGTTGTAGCTAACTAATAAAGGTGTAGCACTAAGGAGAGTGCAGTAGCTGGCTAAGGAGATTGTAGTAATAGTCAACCAAAAAAGAGGTGATAGTAACCACCAAAGAAGGAGAGGGCTTACAATAGGCACACCAAACCAGAGTTTGGTATGGAAGGATACAGTTATGTTAAAGAGTAATCCTTCCACAAGTGGTTAAGGAGTGATCCTTCCATACCATAACTGTATCCCTTGATAACAAAAGTGGATTGTGTAATTTAGGAGTGATTATATCACACTGTAAACGTAGTTCACATATTGTGGGTAAACCATGTAAAAATTATTGTGTGTTTTTAGGTGCTTGCGTTTGATTGATATCTGTATGACCACTCTTGCATAAAGAAGAAAAATAAAAATTGAATCATCGGTTCTAACAAATCACATAGGTTAAATCCAAAAAATTTATAAAAAATGAGCATCTCATACTGATTCACCCTTTACACCTCTAAGTGTGAGACCTAATAAGGTCATCATTAAGTGGTATTAAAGCTAGTTCCTTTTGTTGATCCAATTTATTTGCTTTAATATGAGATTGTTGGTTGCTATTGTAAATTTTTATTTTTACTATTGATTGATATCATGGATAGCATGAATAGTATTTACAATAAGGGCATTCTCACTTTTGATGGATAAAATTATTAGTTATGGAAGAATAGAATGCTCCTATATCCAAAAAATTTATAAAAAATGAGCATCTCACACTAATTCACCCCCTACACCTTTAAGTGTGAGACCTAAGAAGGTCTTTATTAAGTGATATTAAAGCCAGTTCCTTCTGTTGATCCAATTTATTTGCTTTGATATAAGATTGTTGGTTGCTATTGTAAATTTTTATTTTTACAATTGATTGATATCATGGATAACATGAATAGTATTTACAGTAAGGGCATTTTCACTTTTGATGGATAGAATTATCAGTTATGGAAAAACAGAATGCTCCTATATCTGATGTCATTTAGGCTTGATGTGTTTCAGTTTGCTATTAGTGGCTTCATCCCTATTACTAAAAGTAATGCTATGATGCTTGCCAATAAAAGGAATTTAGAGTGTGATGGAAAGGTGAGAAATGCCTTGTATGCCTCCTTATCAAACAAAGAATTCACCAAAGTGATGGAGTGCAACATAACCAAACAAATTTGGGACAAATTAAAGAACATTTATAAAGAAGACAAGGTTATGAAGGAAGCGAAGCTACAAGTTTGGAGGAGTATATTTGAATAATTAGATGCAAAATGATAAGACTATGGATGCCTTCTTCACAAGAGTAAATGAAATTGTGTGCACCATTAAAGGCTATAGATAGGAGATTAATGATGTTACTGTGGTAAGGAAAATACTTAGAACCTTACCAAAAGCTTACAATGCCATGGTTTCCTCCATAAAAGATAGAGATTTGGATAGACTACCCTTAGATGATTTGCACAACATATTGGTGGCTTATGAAATGAGAATAGCCCCAATGAAGAAAGAGAAGAAGTCTAAAGTGGAGAGAAAGAATTGGCCTTTAAGGCAATGAAGAAGCTAAAGATTAAAGACTAAGAAGAAGAATTTGATAGCAACTTTAAAGAAGAAGATGGTGATACTAAATTGGAGAAAGTCATGGCGTGCATCACCAACAATATGAGGAAAGGAAAAGGAAAGTACAAGGGAAAATTACCCTTGAAGTGCTTCAGGTGTGAAGCAATTAGGCACTTTGTCACGGATTGCTCAAAGAGAAGAGAGGCAAATAGTGAAGATGATGATGAGTTGATCCCAAGGAGGAGAACAAAGCAATCCAAGTATTCTAAAGTTGGAAATTTAAGTGCCAAAGGGAAAAAGCAACTTTTTAGATCCAAAAGGAGGAATCTTTTAAGTGAGTTGGATAAAGAAGGTTTTGAAGAAGAAGTTATTGATAATTCTGATGATGAGGCTGCAAAGGATATGCTGGTTGCTCAAGTAGATGATGATAACAAATCTTCAAGTGATAAGGAATCAACTTGAGAATGAATTAAGAGCTTGTTTGCATAGAAACAGCAAGTTGGAAAATGAGGTAAATCATCTCAAGAAATTGTATGAAAATTTTTCTTTTGATGAATCTGATCTCTAGGTAAAAGTAAAGGAGTTTGAGGCAAAAAAGAAGAAGTACTTGAAGAGAATTGAGGAGCTGATTGTACTTGATGTAGAGTAAGGCAAGATACACGAAGATCTTGGTGTTAAGGTGATTGCAAAAGAGTAAGAGGTGCTAATTTTGCAAGCCAAGCTCCACATAGTTGAGTTTGAACTGAAGAAGCATGAAAAAAAGCTTTATACAGGCCATAGAAGTGAAAGGAGAGTTGTCTTCAATAAATGTCATCAAGGAGGATACTACCAGGAAGTTAGATGAGTGTCTAAGTAATCAAAGACCTTATTCCATGGGGAAGAAAGGACTTTGCTATATTGTAAAGATGAGTGAGAAGGTAAAAGAGAAGAAGAAAATTGTGTTTGTACCTAAAAGCAAGCATAATGATGTTATCAAGAAGAGAAACCAGCCCAAGCTAAAATGGGTTAGGAAAGATGTGGTGAAGACTCCCATCCAAAGGAGACAGGTTTTCAAAGATGGAGAGAAGGTTGCCATAATAGTTGCTAAAGATAGGAGACATGGACTTAGTGAAAGAAGAAAATTCGGATTTGAAGGATTTTGCTGGAGTTGTGGTAAGTATGGGCACAAGGCTAATTCGTGTTGGAGTAATGGGCCTATAATGAAGAGGAATGTAAGGCAAAAGTCTAGGGGGATACTTTATCAAGAAAGGAGATAGTCTTAGGTAAAAAGAAGCCATATTCCATTGAGGAACATATTTGAGTTATTAGGAGAAATCTATGGAAGATGTGAAAAGGCTGGATACACTATTGAGGATTGCTTGACATTACTATTTGGTTAAAGAGTGCAAAGGAGAACACCTACACATACTCCTACATTCGGCCAAAGAAGAAGAAGAGGAAGAGAAACAACTATGGTTGTGAAAGTAGCTTTAAAAGCTTCCAAGGAAGAAAAGTCATGGATCTTGGATAGTAAATGGTCTTTATATATGTTAAGAGACTCTAAGATGTTGAAGGGTGTAGCAAAATATGATGGATATAGTCAAATTTGTCAATGATGGTATCTTAAAGATTCAAGGTATCGGTGCTGCTGAAATTGGTGTAGAAAAACTAAAATCAAAGAAAGTGCTTTATGTTAAAGGGCTAAAAGATAATCTCATAAGTGTTAGTTAGTTTTGTGATAATGCACATGAAGTTACTTTTAATAAGAGTGGCTACATAGTAAAGAAATTAAGAGATAGTGCTGTTCTTATTATGGGTGAAAGAATGAATGGGAACTTATACCAAGTTTCTAGAAACAAAATCACATGTTACATGAGCACTAAAGATGAGAACTTATTATGGTATAGAAGATAAGGACATCTTGGAAAAAAGAGGTTGAACAAGTTACCGAGAAATAAAGCTATAAGCGATGTACCTAAGTTGAGAAGAGAGAGAGAGAGATACATTTTGTAACACGTGTCAAAAAGGAAAGGTGAATGCTTCCCACAAAAATGTGGAGATTCAAACAAAGAAGCCATAGGAGCTCATCCATTTTCGACGTTTGTGGGCTTATGAGACAAAGATCAACAAAGGGTGATAAGTACTTCATCTCCTTCATTGATGACTTTATAGGAATGACTTGTATTATGTTCTTAAAACATAAATTAAAGGCTCTTAATAATTTTAAGAGCTACAGGAAGTTGACTAAAAATTAGTTGGGAGGAAAAATTAAAAGGCTCAAGATGGACAATGGGACTGAATACATATGCGATGAATTTGAAGATTATTTATAAAAGCATGAATATGCTAGTCCTTACATACCCCAATAAAATAAAGTGGCTGAAAGGAAGAATAGAAGCCTAGTGGAGATGGCAAGAACCATGTTGGCTAAGCATGGTACTTCACATAGCTACTATAGAAAGGCTATCACCACTACAACTCAGATTCAAAACAGATGCCTGATGAGACCATATACAAAGAAAACACCCTATGAGTTGTAGTATGGAAAAAAGCCAAGTGTAAAACACTTTAAAATGTTTTGAAGCCCGTGTCTCATTAAAGTCAAAGGCAAGCATTTTAGCAAATTTGATGAGAAGGCTGATAAAGGCATATTCTTGGGCTATGTACCAAATGAAAGAGGCTTCAGATGCTACAACAAAAGGTTACTGAAAATGGTGGATAACTTTGATGTTAAAGTGATTGAAGATGGTTTTACAATGTAATCATAGCATGAGGAAGCTAAAGATGTCATGTATGACAATTGAAAAGAGTCTAAAAATGATGAATTGAGGCCATTCAGCATAAGTAAGACATTGAATCTCAAGTTACAAGTGATGAAGAAGAAAAATCAAGGTATTTCCAAACTCATAGAAGAGTCAGAGCTGAAGTTAAGGCCAAAAACATTATTAGCAAAAAAGAGGACTCTATGCAGATTAAATGAAGACTAAGGGTTAGTGAACAAACCTCACTAATTTCAAAAGTTTAACCTAAGTTTGTGGAAGAAGCATTAGAGCATAAGGAATGGGTGTGTGCTATGAATAAGGAGCTTAACCAAATTGAAAAGAATAACACTTGGTGTTTAGTACCTAAACCTAAAGGGAAAAACATCATTAGAACCAAGTGGGTGTTCAAAAATAAGGTCAATGAAAAAGGTGAGGTGGTAAGAAGCAAGGTAAGATTTGTTTGCAAAGGTTATTTACAAGTAGAAATGTTGACTTTGAAGAGACCTTTGCTCCAATGGCCAGACTTGAAGCAATCAGAATATTATGGCCATTGTTGCTCAAAGAAACTATAAAGTCTATCAGATGGATGTGAAGTTTACATTTCTGAATCAAGAGCTTGAAGAAAAAATATTTATCAAATAGCCTGATGGTTTTATATTTGATCATGATGGTTTAAGTGTGTGTAGATTAAACAAGGCTTTATACAGCTTAAGCAAGCTTCAAAAGCATGGTGTTCCAAGCTGAATGCATGCCTTAAAAATATAAATTTCAGAAAAGGGAATGTGGAGAACAACTTATACATAAAGGAAGATAACCAGGGCTAGTTAATTGTTGTGGTTTATGTTGATGACATAATTTTTGTTGCAGAAAAGGAGGTCTTGTGCACTACCTTTGTCGAGTAAATGAAGAAGTTTAAGATGTTTATGCTAGGTGAAATGAAATTCTTCTTATGGATATAGGTTTTGTAAAGTAAGGCTAGAAATTTTATCTCCTAAGAAAAGTATGCTTGTGAGCTGTTAAAAAGGTTTGGGAGGGAGAACTCTTAAGAAGTAAGCACTCTTATCACAGTTGGAACCAAGTTAAGCAATGATAAAGAAGGCAACATGGTTGATCAGAAGGAATACTGAAAGTTGATTGGAAGCTTATTGTATTTGATAGCATTATGGCCTGATCATTTCATTGTTATAAAACTTTATATTAGATTTCAAAGTGAGTCCAAGGAATCTCATCTTGTGGTTGCTAAGAGAATTCCAAAATATATGAAGGGCATAATAAATTATGGGCTACTTTATAACAGAAATGGACAGCTTAATTTGTATCAGCATACAAATGCTAATTAGGTTGGAAATTGTGATGACAGAAGGTCAACGTCAGGTGGTGCATTTTATTTAAGCAGTATATGTTTTTCATGGCATAGCAAGAAGCAAAATTCAGTGACTCTAAGTAATGTAGAGGCTGAATATTTGGTAGCTACTCAAGCGTGTACTCAACTGCTATGGATGAAACAACAACTTGAAGATATGAAGGTGGATGTGCAACTACCATTATTGATTGGTTGTGACAACCAAAGTGCCATCAATTTATGAAAGAATCCTGTCCAACACTCTAGAACTAAATGTATTCAAATCAAGTACCACTTTATTAAAGAAAAAGTGGAGAAAAATGAAGTGAAGCTAAAGTATGTGCCTACTGTAGAGCAAGTTGCCGATATATTCACCAAGCCTTTGTTAAGAGAGTTCTAGAAGTTAAGGCTGACTTTATGTGTTCAACCATCCCCTAAAGGCTAAGGTATGCTTCTAACCCCTCTTCCCTTCCATTTTTTATTATTATTTGGATTTATTGTCAAAGAGGGAGATATTTTGAATAAATCCAAAGAGTGTATATATTGATTAAAAGAGGGAGCAACTTGATAAATAAAGGGGCAGAAACTATCAAGGGGGAGAAGCAAAAAAAAGAAAAAAAAGGGGTGTTAAGCCCATATTTGATGGCTAATGTTGAATTTGTTGTTAATAGCATATCATATTGTTATTCTTGTTGATTTGATATTTTGAATGTTGTTGAGATGCATAGAAATCATTGGTTAAAACTATTGATGGTAGGCCAACTAAAGTCAATGAGTCAATATTAACTATTAACCCTAAATTTTAAGGGTTGACCATTGACCCATGACCATTAACCTTAAATTTTAGGAGTTAAATCTAGCCTTTGATTGTAAGACAACCTTTAGGAATCAACGATAACTGTTGATGATCATGTAACCCTAATCTCAAGGCTCTATAAATAACCTCATCCACCTTACAAAACAAGTGTGTACTGTAGATTTTTACGAGAGAACAGTAAACCTAAAGGCAGCCATAAGAAGAGGTGAATAGTAATGAGAGTTGTAGCCAAGGAGTGTAGCAGTTGACCACTAAGGAGAGGTGAAGTAGTTAGCCATACTAAGAATAAGGTGTAGTAGCTGCTACACCAAGGAGAGTGGTAGTTGAAAAACCAAACCAAAAGAGAGGAGTAGCTAGAAAACCAAACCAACCAAGAAAGATGCAGTAGGTAGCCATGGAGGAGGTGACAATATCCACCAAAAAATGAGGTAGCCACACCATCCAAAGGAGGAGTTAAAGCAATTGGTAGCCACACCAAAGGGAGAACAAGGTGCAACAACTAGTAACCACACCAAACTAGTAGAGGAGATGTGTAATAGCTACACCAAGGAGAGAAAAATGTGTAGTAGCCACCCCAAGGAGGGAAGGATGTACAGTAGCCACCAAAGAGGGAGATTGTAGTAGCAAGGCAGTAAGCAATAGTAACAAGGGCAAGCATCAAACCAATGAGAAACCAACTGCTTGTAAGCAACACCAACGAAAGCCTATAACACCAGCTGTAACCCATAACAACCAATAGTAACTTGTTAGACCAATAGTTGCTTGTAACAACCAGTAGCAACCTGATATACCAATAGCAACCTATAACAACTAGCAAGCAATCCCAGTGATTGTAGTGTGTTAAGCAAGTGATCCCAACAATTACAGCATGTCTAATTGGTGATCCCTACAATTGCAGCACATCTAGCAATCTACAGCAGACGCAATACTAGTAGCAGTCTGCAACACTAGTTGTAGCCTGCAATCCCTGCAATTGTAGCACATCTAGCAATTTGCAGCAAGGCAATACCAATAACAAATTGTAACACCAGTTGCATCTTGTAATCTGAGCAATTACAATAAGTCCAGTAGGCTATACTAGAAATTGTAGTGCCGAGTGGGGGAATATAAGACACTCCCTCATTAAGGAGTGTCATGATACCAAGTGGGTGGGTCACCTAGGCATGAAGAGGACGTGGGCATTATTGGAGGTGGCATACTATTGGCCTCAGTTGAAGGATGAGGTTGAGATGTATGTTAGAACCTATCTTGTGTGTCAACAAGATAAGGTTGACCACTAATTACCTGGAGGCTTATTGGAACTGTTACCAATACCTCAACGGCCTTAGGAGACCATTACAATAGACTTCATTTCTGCATTACCCAAGTCAGAAGGGTCAGGGTCGATCATAGTGGTTGTGGATCACCTTTGAAAGTACGGAACATTCATCCCTACCTTAACTGATTGTACAGTCAATGAGGCGGTGCGACTATTCTTTAAAAATGTGGTAAAGTATTGGGGGTTGCCGCATCACATCATAACTGATCGTGATCCTCGTTTCACTAGTCAACTGTGGGACGAGTTGTTCAAACTCTTGGGGACTAAGTTGCATTTCTCCATGAGCTTTCACCCTCAAACTGATAGCCAAACTGGGAGGGTGAATGCTCTTTTGAAGTGTTATCTTAGGCACTTTGTAAGTGCTAACCAATGTGATTGGGGAAAACTCCTAGATATGGTTCAATTTTCTTGGAATCTACAAAAGAGCGAGGTAACTTGAAGAAGTCCCTTTGAGTTGGTGACTGGGCAATAACCTTTAATGCCCTATAGCATAGATGCAGATTCATCAACCAGAAGCCTAGGAGCCCTAAAGATGGCCAAGTCATGGAAGGAGCAAGCTAACATAGCTCGTTCCTACCTTGACAAGGCAGTTAAGAAGATGAAGAAATGGGTAGACAAGAGAAGACGACAAGTCAAGTTTGTTGATGGAAACAAGGTAATGGCCAAAATCTTGCCCTAACAATTCAAAGCTTTCCGTTCTATCCATAAGGGTCTAATAAGGAGGTATGAGGGACCTTACTTAATCCTAGGAAGGGTTGGTAAGGTCTTTTACAAAATAGATTTGCCTAAAAACTTGAAAATCCAACCAGTCTTCCACGTGAGTATGCTCAAACTATTCAAGGAAGACCAAGAAGACCCAAGATGTGGAGTATCCATTAGAGCTCTCCCGATTGTGGTAAAGTCCTATGACAAAGAGGCCAAAGAAGTGCTTGGCAAATGGATTGTTCGAAAATATGGTATACCACCAAGCACTCAATACTTGATCAAATGAAAGGGATTGCTTGAGAGTGAAGCAACATGGGAAAGCAAAGAAGATATGTGGCAATTTCAACAACAACTTCAAGAATATGAGGACTCAACGAGGTTGTCGAAGGATTAGTTGGGGAGAGTGAAATGCCTTGGAATGTTCTAGGGGAGCCTAGAGGCTTAGTAGGACTTTAGAACATTCCACCTTATTCTAGAATTCTCTTGATTATGTAGACTTGTAGAAATCCTTGTAGAATTCTCTACATCTTTGATTGTAGTTATTAGATTAGATGAATCCCAACCATCCATTTAGGAGGTAGAGTTGTATATAAAGGGGATTAGCCCCAAGGGTGGAAGGCATCCAATTCACTTGTACTCTCTCTCAAATCTAATATAGTGTTTCCTTTCTCTCATCATTCTCTCTTGTGTTTTCTATGGTGCTCTACTCTCTCTTCACTATCCAAGGGGGAAAGCTGACTTAGCTTCTACGAAGGGCATAGGGAAAGCTAAGTGCCATGTGGTTGTGACAAGCAGCTGAAAAACCAAACCAAAGAGAGGAGTAGTTGGAAAACCAAACCAACCAAGAAAGGTGCAGTAGGCAGCCAAGGAGGAGGTAACAATAACCACCAAAAAAAGAGGTAGCCACACCATCCAAAGGAGGAGTTGAAGCAATTGGTAGCCACACCAAAGAGAGAACAAGGTGCAACAACTAGCAACCACACCAAACCAATAGAGGAGATGTGTAGTAGCTACACTAAGGAGAGAAAAATGTATAGTAACCACCCCAAGGAGAGAAGGACGTACAGTAGCCCCCAAAGAGGGAGATTGTAGTAGCAAGGCAACAAGCAATAGTAACAAGGGCAGGTAGCAAACCAAGGAGAAACCAGCTGCTTGTAGGCAACACCAACGAAAGCCTGCAACACTAGCTATAACCCATAACAACCAATAGTAACCTGTTATACCAATAGTGCTTGTAACAACCAGTAGCAACCTGATATACCAGCAGCAACCCGTAACAAACAGTAGGCGATCCTAGCGATTGCAGTGCATTAAGCAAGTGATCCCAACAATTACAACATGTCCAATAGGCGATCCCAACAATTGCAGCACATTTAGCAATCTATAGCAAACGCAATACTAACAGTAGTCTGCAACACTAGTTGTAGCCTGCAATCCCAGCAATTGCAACACATCTAGCAATTTGCAGTAAGGCAATACTAGCAGTAGTTTGTAACACCAATTGCAGCCTGCAATCCGAGAAATTACAATAAGTCCAGTAGGCTATACTAGAAATTGTAGCATTGACAGCAAGTCCAGCAAGCAAAACCAATAACTGCAAATTGCAAGAGCAGTAGCAAGTTACAATAGAATGTCTAGGTAGCATAGCAGCCCATGTAGGCAATGATAGCAATTTGTGCATATGCTTGACATTGATAGTAAAATGTGCAGGCATCAATAATAGAGTGCAGGCAGTGATAACAGCCTATGCACATGCAAGCAGCAACAGCACAATGCGTAGACAGCAACAGCAGAATGTGTAGGCAATAATAACAATGATAGCAAAATGTGCAAGCAACGATAATAGCACATGTAAGCAATAATTGCAGCAAGTTTGGTAGCTTATCACAACAGAGGAGAAGATATGCCCCAATAGCAAGTCCAGTAGCTTGTAGTAGTAGAGGAAAAAACGTGCCTTGTTAATAAGTGAGATAGCACTAGCAATAGGGAAGAGAACTTGCCAAGGCCAAAGGAGGTAGCACTAACAGTAGAGGAAGAAACTTGCCAAGGCAATAGGTGAGGTAGCATCGGTAGCAAGAGGAGACAACCTATTGAGGCAACATTGGCAGCAGAGGAGAGAACATGCCGAGGGAGCAAGTGAGGCAACATTGGTAGCAGGGGGAGAGAACCTATAGTGGAGATAACTGGCAGTGGAGAGAACCTGTAGAGGAGAAAGAGAGCACCCTACAGCAAAAATAACCTATAGTAGAGATAACCTATAGAGCATAGACTGGCAAACCTTGAGCAAAGACTAGTAGTGAGGAAAGTGAAGATCTATTTTCTGCAATAGTAACCTATGCACATTGAGTGATTAGGGAAGTTATTATCATAAGCTGTTTATGTATTTTGTGAAAAAGGGTGGGATACCCTTGGAGTCATTGAGAGATCGACTCAGTAATTGGGAGATCATCGTAAGTGGTTAAGGAGTGATCCTTCCATAAATGGTTAAGGAGTGAACTTTCCACACCATAACTGTATCCTTTGATAACAAGAGTAGATTATGTGATTAAGGAGTGATTATATCACATCGTAGACATAGCTTACATATAATGGGTGACCCATATAAAAATTGTCGTGTATTCTTGAGTGCTTGCGTTTGATTAATATCCGTATGGCTGCTCCTATATAAAGAAGAAAGATAAAAATTAGATCATAGAGGTTAATATCCATATGAAGTGAACATCTCACACTGATTTACCCCTTTCCCCTCTCAGTGTAAGACCTAAGAAGGTCCTTATCAAGGGGGCAGCCCAATTAAGGGAAATGCATATTTCAAAGGGAGCTTGTTGAGCCCATCTTTAATGGCTAATGTTAGATTTGTTGTTAACACCAACTCACTCACTTATATGTGTTGATTTGATGTTATGAATGCCATTAAGATGCAATAAGAGCATTAGGAAAAATCAGTGATGATAGGTTAACCTTGACATTGAGGAGTTAATGTTGATCATGACCTTAAATTTTAGGGGTCAAGATTGACCATTGACTCTTGATTGTTAACCCTAAATTTTAAGAAGTCAATGTTGACCATTGACCCTAAATTTTAGGATTCAAATCTAGCCATTAATTATAAGGCAATCTATGGGAATCAATGATGACTATTAATGATCATGTAAACCTAATCCCAAGACTTTATAAATACCTTTATGCATCTTGTAAGGTAGTGTGTGTGTTGCAGAATTTTTAAGAGAACAAAAACTAATTGTAGTAGCCAGCCAAAAGGGAGAGAGAGGCAGTAAGGCAATCGGCCGAGAGGGAGAGAGAGAGGCAGTATAGTAGTTGGCCACTATACCAGAAACTTGAAGTAGCCAGCAACCACACCAGCAAGTTGCACCAGCCGACCCTCACCAACATCTGTAGCAGCTGGTCCTCACCAAGTTGTAGCAACCACCACTCCCTCACCAACAAATTAGCAGCTGACCTTCACCAACAAAGCAACAACCAGCCTTCACCAATAAGGCAGTAGCCTGCACTAGCAAACTAACAAGGCAGCAACCTGTACTAGCAAACTAGGAGGTGCCTACACCAGCAACTAAGGAGGTAGCAGTAGTAGGAGGTGCTTGCATTAGCAAACAAGGAGGCAGCAGGTCTGGCAGGAGGTAATGCAGCAGCAGGAGGTCCTTGCATCAATAAACAAGAAGGTAGCAGTTAGTAGCATTATTCGAAAAAGTAGCAAACTAGTAACTGTAGTAGCATCATTCGGGAAAGCAGCAAACTGACAGCTGTAGCAGTATCATTCGGGAAAGTAGCAAACCAGTAGTTGCAGCAGCACTCCAGGAGCCTTCTAGTAGACCAGCAACACTTTAGGAGCTTTCTAATAGACCGGCAGCACACCAAGAGGCTTCCCAATAGCAGAAACATGTCCAGGAGGAACCACTAATGTGCAGCAGCAGGATGTACGACAACAAGGTGTGCAGCAGCAAGTTCTGGAAGCAACTAGCAAACCAAAACCTACAGCAGTAGGTCCAAGAATGAAGCAGCCACCTGCAGATTACAGTAGTAGGTCTAGGAATCAACAACCACCTGTAGAAATTGTAGTAATGGTAGTAGCAACATGTGCTGACAATAGCAGCAATGCGTGTGAATGCAGCAATGTGTGCGGATAGTAGTGGCAGCACAAATGGACAATAGTAGCAATATGTGTGGGTAGTAACAGCAACGCGAGCTGATAGCAGTAGCATGCATAAACAATAGCAGAAATGTGTGCATATAGCAGTAGCAATGCAAACAAATAGCAGCAGCGCGAACAAACAGTAGCAGCACACACGGATAGTAGTAGCGGGGTATGCAAACAGTAGTAGTAGTGCAAGCAAACAACTGTAGTGTATGTTGACAATAGGAACAACACGTGCAGACAACAACATCAGTGCATATGGGTAGCATCGGCAGCAAAGGAAGGAGAAGATCCATATTTTGCACTAGTTGTTTGTTCACATTAAGTGATTGTGCTCTAGGAAACATTTTACTATAAACTCTTGTTAAACTTGCTTAAAAAGGGTGAGATACCCTTAGAGTGATCGGGAGATCATTGTAAGCAGTTAAGGAGTAGTCTTTGCACAAGTGGTTAAGGAGTGATCCTTTTACAACATTGTTGTATCCCTTGATAACAAGAGTGGATTGTGTGATTTAGGAGTAATCCTATCAGACCATGAATGTAACTCACACATTGTGAGTGAACTACGAAAAAATTGTCATGTGTGCTTAGGTGCTTGCACATTGATTTATATTTGTATGGTCACTCTCACATAAAGGAGAAAAATAAAACTTGGATCATCAACTCTAACAAGTCGTAGAGGTTAAATTTGAATTGATTTGTAAAAAGCAAATAACTCACATTGATTCACCCCCCATATCAGTATGAGACCTAAAAAGGTCCTTATTAAGTAATAGCTTGGTTCATTAGTTGATCCAATTTTTCTACTTTGAAGTGACATTGTGCATTGTTGTGTGAGTTTTTATCTCTACTACTACTTCAAATCATGGATAGCATAAACAGTGTTAATAGCAAGGGCATCCCTACATTTGATAAACAAACTTATAAATTATAGAAGAATAGAATGCTCCAACATCTGATGTCCTTTAGTCTTGATGTGTTTAAGTCTACTGTTAGTGGCTTCATCCTTGTTGTTCAAGGTGATCTAATGATATCGGCTGATAAGAAGAACTTAGACTGTGATGGAAAGGCAAGAAATGCCTTTTTTGCCTCCCTGTCAAATAAAAAATTCATCGAGGTGATAGGATGCAACATAGCCATGCAAATCTGAGACAAATTGAAGAACATTTATGAAGAAGACAAGGTTATGAAGGAGGCTAAGCTACAAATCTAGAGGAGTAGATTCAAAGACATAAAGATGTAAAATGATGAGACTGAATGCATTCTTCACAAGAGTTAATGAAATTGTGTGCTCCATTAGAGGCTATAGAGAGGAGATTCATGATGCTACAGTGGTAAGAAAAATACTTAGAACCTTGTTGGAAGCTTATATTGCCAAAATCTCTTCCATAAAAGATAGAAATTTGGATAGGCTGCCTTTAGATGACCTACACAACATATTGGTGACTTATAAAATAAGAATAGCCCTAATGAAGAAGGAAAAGAAGTTTAAGGTGGAGAAGTAGCTGGCTTTCAAGGCAATGAAGAAGTTAAAGATTAAAGACCAAGAAAAGGAGTTTGATAGTAGCTTTAAAGAAGAAGATGGTGATACTAAACTAGATGAAGTCATGGCATACATCACTAGGAACTTGAGGAAAGGAAAAGGGAAGTACAAGGGAACATTACCCTTAAAGTGCTCTAGGTGTGGAGCAATTGGGCACTTTGCTGTGGACTGTCCAAAGAGAAGAGAAGCAAATAGTAAGGATGATGATGAGCTAGTCTTAAGGAGGAAGACAATGCAACCTAGCTACTCCAAAGCTGGAAATTTAGGTGCCAAAGGGAAAAAGAAGTTCTTCATATTCAAAAGAAGAAATTTCCTAGACAAACTGGAGGAAGAAGATTTTAAAGAAGAAAGTGATGGTGATTTTGATGATGAGTTTGCAAAGGATATGCTAGTTGCTCAAGTAAATGATGATTAAAAATCTTCAAGTGAGAAGGAATCAATAGATGAGGATAAGTTGTTAGAGCAACTTGAGAATGAGTTGAAAGCTTGTTTGCACAAAAATATTAGAAAAAGAGGTAATTCATCTCAAGAAGCTGTGTGAAAATTCTTTTGTTGATGAATTTAATCTCTAGGTTGTAAAGGAATTTGAAGCAAAAGAGAAGGAGTAAAATAAAGGAGTTGAACATATTCGAGGCAGAGCAAGGCAAGATACATGAAGACCTTGGTGCTAAGGTGATTGCACAAGAGCATGAGATGTTGACTTTGCAAGCTAAGCTTTGCAAGGCCAAGTCCGAGCTTAAGAAGTATAAAGAAAGCTTTATACAGGCCATGGAAGTAAAAAGAGAGTCATCATTAGAAATGCCATCAAGGAGGATGCTATTAGAAAGTTGGATGAGTGTCTAGGCAATCAAAAATCTGATTCCATAGGGAAGAAAGGACTTGGTTACATTGAAAAGCCAAGTGAGAAGGTAAAAGAAAAGGAGAAAATTATGTTTGTACTTGAAAGCAAGCACAATGAAGTGATGGATAAGCAAGTCCAATCCAAGTTAAAATAGGTTAGGAAAGATGTGGTGGAGAATCCCATTCAAAAGAGATAGGTTGTCAAAGATTGAGAGAAGGTTGCCACACTAGTTGCTAAAGAAAGAAGACATGAACTTGATAAAAGATTTAAATCTAGGTTCGTAGGTTTTTGTTAGAGTTGTGGTAAGTATGGGCACAAAGCTAATGCTTGTTGGAATACATGGCCTATAATAAAGAGGAGCGTAAGGCAAGAGTCTAGGGGGAGACTCTATCATGATAGGAGGCATTCTTAGGTGGAAAGAAGTCATATTCCACTAAAAAATAGGTTTGATTTGCTATGAGAGTTCTATGGAAGATGTGAAAGGGTTGGACATGCTGCTGAGAATTGCTGGACATTACTACCTAATCAATGAATGCAAAGGAGAACTTGCCAACCATTTCTAGCTGGTCAAGGAATGCAAAGAAGAACAGCTACACATGCTACCACATTTGACCAAAGAAGAAGAAGAGAAAGAGAAATGTCTATGGTTATGAAAGTAGCCTTAAAAGCTTCCATGAAAAAAAAGCCATGGATCCTAGAGAGTAGCTATCCTTTATACATGACAGAAGACTCCAAGATATTGTAGGAAGTAGCCAAATATGATGGAGGGTTAGTCAAATTTAGTGATGATGGTGCCTTAAAAATTCAAGGTATTGGTGTTGTAGAAATTGGTACAGAAAGCTAAAACAAAAAAAGTCTTTATGTTAAAGGGCTAAAACATAATCTCATCAATGTTAGCTAGCTTTGTGATGATGGACATGAAGTTACTTTCAATAAGAGTGGCTATACAATAAATAGACTAAAGGATGGTGCTGTTCTTACTAAAGACGAAAGAACACATGGAAACTTATACCAAGTTTCTAGGAACATAAACACACTACATAAGCACTAAAGATGAGAACTTATTGTTGCATAGAAGATTATGACATCTTGGTCAAAAGGGGCTAAACAAGTTATCTAGAAATGAAGTTGTGAGAGATGTACCCAAGCTAATAAGAGAGAGAGATGTACTTTACAACACATGTCAAAAAGGGAAGATGGTGAATGTTCCTCACAAAAATATAGAGATCCAAATGAAGAAGCTATTGGAGTTCATCCATTCAGACATCTGTAGGCCTATGAGACAAGGATCAACTAAGGGTGATGGGTACTTCATCTCCTTCATTAATGATTTGCCAAGAATGATTTGCATTATGTTCTTAAAACATAAATCAAAGGCTCTCAACAATTTCAAAAGCTATAAGAGGTTGGCTAAAAACTACTTAGGGGGAAAAATTAAAAGGCTTAGGACAAATAATGAGACAAAATACACATGTGGTGAATTTAAAGATTATTTAGAGAACCATGGAGTGAAGCATGAATATGCTAGTCCTTACGTATCCCAACAAAATGGAGTGGTTAAAAGGAAGAATAGTAGCCTAGTGGAAATGGTAAGAACTATACTGGTTGAGCATGGTGCATCACATGGCTTTTGAAGAGAGGCTATCACCATTACAACTTAGGTTTAAAACAAATACCTAATAAGACCACATACTAAGAAGACACCCTATGAGCTGTGGTATAGAAAGAGGCCAAGTGTAAAACACTTTAAAGTGTATAGAAGCCTGTGCCTTATTAAAGTCATAGGTATGCATTTTGGGAAATTTGATAAAAAGGTAGATGATGGCATATTCTTGGGCTATATATTGAATGGAAGAGGCTTCAGATGCTACAATAAAAGGTTGCTAAAAATGGTGGACAACTTTGATGTTAAAGTAATTGAAGATGATGCTACAATGTAAGCACAATATAAGGAAGTTGAAGGTGCCATGCATGAAAATTGAAGAGAGTTCAACAGTGATGAATTTGAGGCTATCTAGCATAAGGAAGATGTTGACTCTTAAGTTACAAGTGATGAAGAAGAAGAATCAAGGCATTCCTAAACTCATAAAAGAGTCAGAGTTGAACTTAAGGCCAAAACAATTATTGGCAGGAAAGAGGACTCTGTGTAAACTAAAAGAAGACTAAGGGTTAGTTAACAAACCTTACTGATTTCTAAGGTTAAATTCAAGTTCATGGAAGAAGCATTAAAGCACAAGGAATAGGTGTGTGCTATGAATAAGGAGTTTGACCAAATTGAAAAGAACAACACTTGGTGTTTAGTACCTACACTTAAAGGGAAAAACATTATTGGAACTAAGTAGGTGTTTAGAAATAAACTTAATGAAAATGTTAAGGTGGTAAGAAACAAAGCTAGACTTGTTTGCAAAGAATACTTGCAAGTAGAAGGTGTTGACTTCAAAGAGACCTTTGCTCTAGTGGCCAGACTTGAAGCAATCAGAATATTTATGGTCATTATTGCTCAGAGAAACTACAAAGCCTATCAAATGGATGTGAAGTCTACATTTTTTAATCGAGAGCTTGAAGAAGGGGTATTTATCAAACAACCTGATGGTTTTATACTTGATCATTATGGCTCAAGTGTGTGCAAATTGAACAAGGCTTTATATGCCTTAAAGCAAGCTCCAAGAGCATGGTATTCCAAGTTGGATACATGCCTCAAGAATATGAAATTCAGAAAAGGGAATATGGATAACAACTTGTATATAAAAGAAGACAACCAAGGCTAGTTAATTGTTATGGTCTATGTTGATAACATAATTTTTGTTGCAGAAAAGGAGGCCTTATGCATTGCCTTTATTGAGCAAATGAAGAAGTTTGAGATATCTATGCTTGGTGAAAAAAAATTCTTCTTAAGATTACAGGTGTTGCAAAGGGAGGCCAAAATTTTTCTCTCCCAGGAAAAGTATGCTTGTGAGCTATTAAAAAGGTTTGGGATAGAGAACTCTAAAGATGTCAGCACTCCCATCACGCTTGGAACAAAGTTAAGCAAGGATAAAGAAGGCAACATGGTTGATCAGAAGGAATATAAAAAGTTGATTGGAAGCTTACTATATTTGATAGCATTAAGGCCTGATATTGTTTTTGCTGTTACACTTTATGCCAAATTTCAAAGTGACCCCAAAGAGTCCCATCTTATGGCAACTACGAGAAGTCTAAGGTATGTAAAGGGCACAACAAATTATGGGCTACTTTATGATAGGAGTGGATGGCTTAATCTATATGGGTATACAGATGTATATTGGGTTGGAAATTGTGATGATAGAAGGTCAATGTCTGGTGGGGCATTTTATGTGGGTCGTAGATGTGTTTCATGGCATAGTAAGAAGTAAAATTTAGTAACTCTAAGTACTGCAAAAGCTGAATATGTGGTTGTTACTCATGCTTGTACTTAATTACTATGAATGAAACAATAGCTTGATGATATAAAGGTGGATGTATAGCTACCATTATTGATTAGTTGTAAGAACCAAAGTGCCATCAATTTGTCAAAGAATCCTGTCCAACACTCTAGAACTAAACATATTGAAATCAAGAACCATTTCATTAAAGAAAAGGTGGAGAAAAATGAAGTAAAGTTGGATTATATGCCTACTGCAGAGCAAGTTGCTGATATATTCACCAAAACACTATCAAGAGAGATGTTCCAGAAGTTAAGGTTGACTTTATGTGTTCACCCATCCCCTAGAGGCTAAGGTATGCCTTTAACCACTCTCCCTTTCCCTCTTCTATTAGTCTTTGGATTTATTGTCAAAGGGGAAGATATTTTGCATAAATCCAAAGAAAATATATATTGATAAAGTAGGAATAGCTTAATGGATAAAGGGGGAGAACTTTTCAAGGGGGAGAAGCAGAGAGGAGGAGTTAAACCTGATTAAGAGAGATGCATGTTTAAGAGGGAGTTGTGAATGACAATATGCAGGGGGTTGTAAATGTTGACAATTGTTATATGTGCATTATTGGATTTAATGTGTTGCCAACAAATCCAAAGGGGGAAATTGTTGAGCCTATCTTTGATGGCTAATGTTAGATTTGTTGTTAATACCATCTCACATGATTATATGTATTGATTTGATGTTATAAATACCATTGAGATGCAGTAAGGGTATTGGGAAAGACTAGTGATGATAGGTCAGCCTTGATGTTGAGGAATCAATGTTGATTATAACCCTAAATTATAAGGGTTAAGATTGACCGTTGATAATAAATTTTAAGAAGTTTGTTGAATTCATCTTTGATATCTAATGTTAGATTTGTTGTCAACGCCATCTCACATGATTAGATGTGTTGATTTGAGGTTATGAATGCTGTTGAGATGCATAGAGGTCATTAAGGAAAACAAGTGATGACAAGTTAACCTTGATGTTAAGAAGTCAATGTTGACCGTGACTTTAAATTTTAGGGGTTAAGATTGATTATTGACTATTGACCATTGACCTTAATTTTTAGAAAGTCTATGTTGACCATTGATCCTAAATTTTAAGATTCAAATTTGGCTGTTGATTGTAGGGCAACCTTAGGGAATCAATGATGATCATTGATGATCATGTAGCCTTAATCTCAAGGCTTTGTAAATACTCCTATAAGTCTTGCCATAAAGGTATGTGCTGTAGAAAATTGAGAGTTAGCCAAAGAGAGGTGAACAACAAACCTAAAGCTAAAAGGAAAGGTGAATAGTAAGAGATGAGACAACCGGCAAGGGAGGTGTAGCTAGCCAAAGGGAAGAACAAGGGAGAGATAAGTAGCTGACCCTGAGGGAGAGAAAAAGGTAGCAAAGCAGTCAACTCTTACTAACAAAGAAATAGCTGGCCCTTACGAAGTTGATAGCAGTAGCTAGCCTTCATGAAGGTGATAGTAGTAGTCGACCCTCATGAAGGTGACAATAGTAACTGGCCCTAAAAAAAGGTAATAGCAGCAGTTGGCTGCCACATTAGCACATCCAGGATGTTTTCCAGCAAACCAACAACACCTCAGGAGGCTTCCCAGCAGTAGAAGCATGCTCGAGAATCAAGTAAAAAATTAGAACATGCAGCAATAAGCCTAGGAATCAGCAGTTGGCACCAGACCAATAAACCACCTAGTTGTAGTAGTTGGCCCTTACCAGCAATTGCAACATTCGGCCCTCACCAAGTTGTAGGAACCACGATCTTACCAAATTATAGCAACTTGTTAATCTAACAACCAAGGGAGACAAATCAATAGGTGGTGTAGCAACCTATGAATCTTGCAACAAGGAAGATAAACTAGCAGATCTTGTAGCAAGGGAGACAAACTAGGAGGTCTTTTAGCAAAGGAGCAAACATGATGGAGTGAGACAATCTGGGAGCTTATACCAGAACCATACAAACTAGTAGCCTTGTACCAATAACACAAGCAGGAGTCCCTGCACTAGTAAACCAGCAACCTTGCACCAACAACACCAGTAGGAGGTCCTTGCACTAACAAACCAATAGGTTTGCACTAGCAATAGTAGTATGAGGTCCCTACACTAGTAAACTAGCAAGCATGCATTAGTAGCACCAGCAGGAGTTTCTTGCACTAGTAGCACATCCAAGAGGCATCTTTGCACTAGTAGCATGTCTAGGAGGGTATACTAGCACCAACAACACATCCAGGAAGGCATACCAGCACTTGCAGTACATCTGGGAGACTATACCAACAAGTGCAGTGCATCCAGTAGCCAAATCAATATTTGCAGCATGCCCAGTAGCCAAATCAGCGATAGTAGTACGTGTGGACAATAATAGGAGAAATTACAAGTAGTGATACTAGCCCGTGCACATACGGATAGTAGTAATGACGTGAGTAGATAGTAGTAGTGTTCATGGATAGCAGCAATGATGTGAATAGATAGTAACATTGAGTGCGGATAATAGCAGTGGCATATGAGAATAGTAATAGTAGCAGCGCGTGCGACAGTAATAGTAGTGCATGCAAACAAAAATAGCATGCACAGACAGTAGAAGCAGTGCATGCGAACATTAAAGCAACATAACAGGTAGCAATAGCAATGTGTGCAGGCAACATTGGCAGTAGGAGAGACAACAACGACAACAAAGGAAGGAGAAGATCCATATTCTACACTAGTAGTCTGTTCACATTGAGTGTTCATTCTTTAGGAAATGTTTCACTACAAACTCTTGATAAACTGGTTAAATAAGGGTGGATACCCTAAGAGTGATTAGGAGATAAACTTTGTCATTGAGAGATCGTTGTTAGTGTTTAAGGAATAGTCACAACATTATTGTATCCCTTGATAACAAGAGTGGATTGTGTGATTTAGGAGTGATCCTATTAAACTATGGATGTAGCACACACATTGTGGGTGAACCACGTAAAAATTACCATGTGTTCTTGGGTATTTGCATATGCGCATTGAATTTTTATTCATTCGATCAGGCTCACATAAAGGAGAAAAATAAACAATTGGATCATCAACTCTAACAAATCATAGAGGTTAAATCTAGATCGATTTGTAAAAAGAGAATATTTTACATTGATTCACTCCCTCTCTCAGTGTGAGAATTAAAATGGTCCTCATCAAGTGGTATTAGAGTCGGTTCCTCTGTTGATCCAATTTTTTTGCCTCGAATTGAAATTTTGTATTGCTGTGTAAGTTTTTATCTCTACTACTACTTGAGATCATGGATAGTATAAACAATATTAATAGCAAGGGCATTCATACTTTAATGGACAAAATTATCAGTTATGGAAGAATAGAATGCTCCTATATTTGATGTCTTTGGTCTTGATGTGTTTGGGTCTGCTATTAGTGGTTTCATTCCTATTATTGAAGGTGATCCTATGACATTGGTTGATAAAAAGAATTTGGAGTATGATGGAAAGGTAAGAAATGACTTATATGCCTCCTTGTTAGATAAAGAATTCACCAAGGTGATAGGGTGTAATATAGCCAAGCAAATCTAGGACAAATTTAAGAACATTTATGAAGGAGACAAGGTTGTGAAGGAAGCTAAGTGTCACGGGGCCATTACTCTCTCCCCAAAAGGCTAACCTATTGAGGTGTGCAGCGCCCACATTTATAAGGCCCATGGATTCCCCTCACCTTTCCGATGTGGGAGATGTGGGATCCGTGACATTCTCCCCTACCGAATCCATCGACGTCCTCGTTGTGGACCGAGGCCCCCCTGCCTACTCCCCCTATTTTTGGGCTTAGAGCGCTTGGCGGCGGACATCAGATTCGGGATGGGCCGGCTCTAATACCACTTGTCACGGGGCCATTACTCTCTCCCCAAAAGGCTAACCTATTGAGGTGTGCAGCGCCCACGTTTATAAGGCCCATGGATTCCCCTCACCTTTCCGATGTGGGAGATGTGGGATCCGTGACATAAGTTACAAATTCAAAGACATAAAGATGTAGAATGATGAGATTATAGATACATCTTCACAAGAGTCAACAAAATTGTATGCTCCACAAAGGCTATGGAGAGGGGATCCACGATGTCACTGTGGTAAGAAAAATACTTAGAACCTTGCTAGAAACTTACAATGGAAAAGTCTCTTCCACAAGAGATAGATATCTGAATTGACTGCCTTTAGATGACTTGCATAGCATATTGGTGGCTTATGAAATGAGAATAGCCCCAATGAAGAAAGAAAAGATGTCTAAGGTGGAGAAGGAGCTAACCTTCAAGGCAATAAAGAAGTTAAGTATTAATGACCAAGAAAAGGAATCTATTAGCAGGAAGAAGATAGTGGTATTGAATTGGATAAGGTCATAAAATACATCACCAATAATATGAGGAAAGAAAAAGGAAAGTAAAAAGAAAACCTACCCTTAAAATGCTTTAATTGTGGAGTTTGTCGTGGACTACCCAAAGAGATAAGAAGCAAATAGTGAGGATGATGATGAGCTAGTCCCAAGGCGGAGGACAAAGCAATCTAGCTACTATAAGCTAGAAAGTTAGGTGCTAAAAGAAAAAAGAAATTCTGAAGATCCAAAAGAAGGAAATTTCTAAACAAACTAGATGAAGATGATTTTGAAGAATAAGTCGATGATGATTTTGATGATGAGGCTGCATAGGATATGCTGGTCGCTTAAGCAAATGATGATTAAGACTTTTCAAGTGATAATGAATCAACAAAAGAGGATGAGGATGAGTTAGTTCAGCAACTTGAGAATGAATTGAGAACTTGTTTACAAAAAATAACAAGCTAAAAAAAATGGTAAAACATTTCAAGAAGCTACATGAAATTTTGTTGTTGATGAATTTAATCTCCAAGTGAAAGAAAAGGAGTTTGAAGAAAAAAAGGAGGAGTGCTTGAAGAGGATTAAGGAGCTTATTGTACTTGAGGTAGAGCAAGGCAAGATACACGAAGATTTTGGCACTAAGGTGATTGCACTAGAGCAAGAGGTGCTATTTTTGCAAACCAAGCTCCACAAGGCTGAGTATGAGTTAAAGAACCATGAAAAAAGCTTTATACAGGCCATAAAAGTGAAAGAAGAGTCATCATCAGCAAATGCCATCAAGAACGATGCTACTAGAAAGTTGAATGAGTGTCTAAGCATTTAAAGACCTCATTCCATAGGGAAGAAAGGACTTTGCTACATTGAAAAGCCGAGTGAGAAGGTAGAAGAAAAGAAGAAAATTGTGTTTGTGCCCGATAGCAAGCACAATGACATGATGGAGAAGAGAGACTAACCAAAGTTAAAATGGGTTAGGAAAGATGTGGTAAAGGCTTTTATCCATAGGAGATTGACTATCAAAAATGGAGAAGAGGTTGTCACATTAGCTGCTAAAGAAAGAAAAAATAAACTTGGTAAAAGAAGTAAATCTAGGTTTGAAGGTTTTTGCTGAAGATATGGCAAGTATGACCTGTGGTGGCAAGAGTGTGAGGGGGAATAATGAAAAGGAGTGTGAGGCAAGAGTTTAGGGGGAGACTTTATCAAGAAAGGAGGTTGTCTCAGGTGGAAAGAAGTTATATTGCACTAAGAAACAATTATTGAGGAAGACAAGTTAGGCTGCATTAGCAATAAGGAAGACAACTTGCTAAGGCAGCAAGTAAGGCAATAAGTAAGGTAGCACTGATAGTAGAGGAAAAGAACCTACAGTAAAGATCACCTGTAGATGTATAAAACCTGTAGAGAAATGACAGGTAAAGCTTGAGTAAAGATCAATAGTAAGGAAAGAGAAGATCTACTTTTGGCATTAACAACCTGTGCACATTGAGTGATCCTTCTCAAGAAAGTATTAATTACTAACCTTTTTATGAACTTCGTGAAAAAGGGTGGGAGACCCTTGGAGTGATCGGGAGATCAACTTTGTGATTGAGAGATCATTGCAAGTGGTTATGGAGTGATCCTTCCACAACATAATTGTATCCCTTAATAATAAGAGTGAATTATATGATTTAAAAGTGTTCCTATCACATTATGAACATAGTAGCTCACACATTGTGGGTGAACCATGTAAAAATTGTTATTTGTTTTTGGGTACTTGTGTTTGATTGATATCTATACGGCCACTCCCATATAAAGAACCAAGATAAAAAATTGGATCATTGACTCTAATAAGTCACAGAGGTTAATCCAAATAGATTTGTAAAAAGTGAACATCTAACATTAATTTACCACCTCTCCTTTTTAGTGTGAGACCTAAGAAGGTCCTCATCAAGTGGTATCAAAGCTTGGTTTCTTCTATTGATCCAATTTGTTTGCTTTGATCTGAAATTGTTTGTTGTTGTTGTAAATCTTTACATCTATTGTTGGTTGAATAGCAAAGGCATTCCTATTTTTGATGGACAAAATTATTAGTTATAGAAGAATAAAATGTTCCCATATTTGATGTCACTTGATTAAGATGTGTTTGAATCTGCTATTAGTAGCTTCATCCCTATTGCTAAAGGAGATATTATGATGCCTATTGATAAGAAGAATTTGGAATGTGATGAAAAGGTGAGAAACACCTTGTATGCCTCCTTATTAGACAAAAAAATTCACCAAAGTATGGGGTGTAACACAACCAAACAAATTTGAAACAAACTGAAGAATACTTATGGAGACAAGTTGTGAAGGGAAAATTACCCTTGAAGTGCTTTAACTGTGGAGACATAGGACATTTTGCCATGGACTGCCCAAAAAGAGGAGAGCTAGTCCCAAGGAGGAGAACAACGCAATCCAGCTATTTTAAAACTATAAATTCAAGTGCTAAAGGGAAAAAGCAACTCTTTAATTCCAAAAGAAGGAATTTTTTGATGAAGTTGGATAAAGAAGATTCTGAAGAAGAAGTTGATGATGATTTTGATGATGATGCTTTAAAGGGTATGTTGGTTGCTCAAGTAGATAATGATCAAGAATCTTTAAATGATAAGGAATAAATAGAAGAGGAAGAGGATTACTTAGTGCAGTAACTTGAGAATGAGTTGAAAGCTTGTTTGTACAAAAATAACAAGTTGGAAAAGGAGGTAAAGCGTCTCAAAAAGTTGTACAATAATTTTGTTGTTGATGAATCTCTATAAGTAAAAGAAAAGGAGTTTGAAGCAAAAGAGGAGCACTTGAAGAGAATTAAGGAGCTGATTATACTTAAGGCAAAACAAGGAAAGATACATGAAGATCTTAGTGTTAAGGTGATTACACAAGAGCAAGAGGTGCTGATTTTGCAAGTTAGTCTCCACATGGCTGAGTTTGAACTGAAGAAGCATGGAGAAAACTTTATGCAGGCCATGGAAGTGAGAGGAGAGTCAGCTTCAACAAATACCATCAAGGAGGATGCTACCAAAAAATTAGATGAGTTTCTAAGCAAACATGCCAAATGAGAAGGTAGCATAGAAGAAGAAAATTGTGTTTGTGCCTAAAAGCAAGCACAATGATGTGATGGAGAAAAGAAACCAACCCAAACTAAAATGGGTTAGAAAAGATGTGGTGAAAACTCCCATCTAAAGGATATATGAACTTAGTGAAAGAAGAAAATCTAGATTTGAAGGATTTTGCTGGAGTTGTGGTAAGTATGGGCATAAGGCTAATGTGTGTTGGAGTAATGGGTCTATAATGAAGAGGAATGTGAGGCAAAAGTCTAGGGGGAGACTTTATTAGGAAAAGAGACAGTCTCAGTTGAAAAGAAGTCATATTCCATTAAGAAATAGATTTGATTTGCTAGGAGAAATCTATGGAAGATGTAAAAAGACTATACACACTGTTGAGGATTGCTTGACATTACTACTTAGTCAAAAAATGCAAAGGAGAACACCCACACATGCTTCCACATTCGGCCAAACATTGCTGCCAGTTAAAGAGTGCAAAGAAAAATACCTACATATGGTCCTACATTCGGCTAAAGAAGAAGAAAAGGAAGAGAAACAACTATGGTTGCGGAAGTAACCTTAAATGCTTTCAAGAAAGAAAAGCCATGGATCCTAGACAGTGGTTGCTCTTCACATATGATAGAAGACTATAAGGTGTTGAAGAAAGTAGTAAAAATGATGGAAGGTTAGTCATATTTGGCAATGATGGTGCTTTAAAGATTAAAGGTGTTAGTGCTACTAAAATTGGTGTAGAAGAGCTGAAATTGAAGGAAGTGTTTTATGTTGAAGGGCTAAAACACAATCTTAATAGTGTTTACAACTTTATGATGATTGACATGAAGTTACTTTCAATAAGAGTGACTGTAGGGTAAAATGATTAAGTAATGGTGTTGTTCTTACTAAGGGTGAAAGAACAAATGGAAACTTATACCAAGCTTCTAGAAGCAACAACACATGCTACATAAGCACTAAAGATGAGAATTTGTTGTGGCATAAGAGATTGGGACATCTTGAACAAGTGGGTCTAAATAAGTTATCCAAAAATAAAGCTATAAAAGATGTACCTAAGCTAAGAAGAAAAGGAAATACAATTTATAGCAATTGTCAAAAAGGGAAAATGATGGATGCTACCCACAAAAATATGGAGATTCAAACAAAGAATCCATTGAAGTAAGTTGCAAATATATTCACCAAACCTCTATCAAGAGAGATGTTTTAAAAGTTAAGGCTGACTTTATATGTTTAGCCACCCCTTAAAGGCTAAGGTATGCCTTAAACGGCTTTCATCTTCCTTCTTCTATTATTCTTTGGATTTATTGTCAGAAGGGGAGATATTTTGCATAAATTCAAAGAGAGTATATATTGATTAAAAGGGGGAGTAGCTTAGTAAATAAAAGGGGAGACATTGTCAAAGGGGAGAAGTAGAAAAAAAGGGGAGTTAAAGATTGTTCCTAGTGATTGTTTCCAATTGAAATCATACCCATGTGTAAAATGGGAGATGCATGTTTTAGGGGAAGCTTTGAATGTCAAAGGTTGCTATTTGTGCTTAATTGCTAATTACTAAATTTAATGTGTTGCCAATAAATCCAAAGGAGAAGATTGTTGAGCCCTTCTGTGATAGCTAATATTGGATTTGTTGTCAATAGCATCTTATATAGTTATTCTTGTTGATTTAATTTTTTAAATGACTTTGAGATGCAGAGAGGTCATTGGTCAAAACTATTGATGGCAGGTTAACTCTAAAGTCAATGAGTCAATGTTGACTGTTAACCCTAAATTTTAGGGGTCAAGGTTGACCATTGACCTTAGATTTTAAGAAGTCAATGTTGACCATTTACCCTAAATTTTAGGAATCAAATTTAACCATTGGTTGTAGGGAAACCTTTGGGAATCAATGCTGACCGTTGATGAGTGTGCAAACCTGATTTTAAGGCTCTATAAATACCTCCATACATCTTGTAAGACCGATGTGTGTGTTATAGAAAATTGAGAGAGAACGACAAACCTAAAGGCAAGGAAAGGTGAATAGAAAACCTAAAGCTAAGGAGAGTTGAACAGCAAAGAGAGAGGTAGCCACCAAAAATAGGGTGATAGGCCAAGGAGAGGTGTAGTAGGCCAAGAGAGGAGTAGCACCAAGGAGAGGAGCAACTGACCAAACAAAGTGAAGTTCCTGACTTCTCCCTAGGATCCACTAATTTGTGATACTGAGAGGGGGGTGAATCAGTATCACCACAATTCGCAATTCATAGATAAGTGAACAACTTCAACCTTTTCTTAAAAGCAAACTCTTTCTCAGACTTGACTAAGGTAGATCTATTGCCACCTACTAATCACAATAGTCTCCAAAGTCACCTTTTAGAAACCTTGCCTAATAAACAATTTAGATGTTCTTGTTTAGGTCTTTGTTAGGTTATAGGTTGGTTGATACTTTAGCTGCATTCACAACTCAATTCAAAACACAGAACATAACGCAAATTAAGGGCACATGAGATTTACATGGTTCCATCAACGTGAGGTACATCCACGGTGGTAGGGACTCTCCTTTATTGAGACTATCCACTATACTTAAGAATTCCAGTTACAATGGATGTTTTAATTCCTTGCTCTTTTTAATATTGCAATTACTAAGCAAGTACAATACAAAAAGTGTCACTTACTGTGCCTACCCTTCCTCTAGCTTGTCTTGCCTTTATTGAATCGAAAGGCTGCTCCACTACCGTTTAGAAGTTCATAGCAATGCTCTTTAACCTCTCTTGAAGAAATTTGGAAATACATTGAGTTCTTTCCGATGCTTCACCGAATTCCTTCACTAGGTTATCTCACACAGCTCCTACTTTCACTGTCTCATGGTCTCACCCGTCTCATATTTCATGTCTCATAGCCTGCCTTACGTTTTTGGTTTGGCATTACACGTCTCACGTGCATTTCTGGTTTGCACCCTTTGCTGGTCACATACCTCACGCACACTTTTGGTTTGGCGTTTCATGTCTCACGTGCATTTCTGGTTTGCACGCCTTGCTGGTCACATGCCTTACCACCTTTTCTGGTTTGCACTTGTCTGTTTCACACCTTCAGACAGCTCGGTTTGCTCTCCTAATGGTCTCCTCTTTCAAGGTTTCTCCTCTCTTCCCTTACGGACAGTGTACTGTCTTCTCTCTTATGTGAGTCACATGGTTTTCTCCAGCCGTCACACCTCTTTGTCATGTGTTCTCCCCTCGCTGTCCAGCCTTGCTTTGGCCGTTCTCCTCCTTGCTTGGCTGTCTACCCCCTTACCGTTGGTTGTGTTTGGCTGTGTAGATTGGTTTAGAAGTTTAACTTGTTTGGTCGTGTAGGTTAGTTTGCACATTCACCTTTGGCCGTGTAGATTGGATTGGATGTTCACATTTGGTTGGCTGGTTGTCTCCCTTTGGCTGTCCCTTTGTGTTTTGCCATCCAGCTCTTGCTATCCAGCCATTCCTCCCTTGTTTTCTCTCTTTGGCCGGTCACCCTTTGTGTTTTGCCATCCAACACCTTTTGATTTGTGATTTTCTGTTCACCTTTGGTTGCTGTCCAGCCGTGTCTTCCCTTGTTTTCTCTCTTTGGCCGGTCACCCTTTGTGTTTTGCCGTCCAGCACCTTTTGATTTGTGATTTTTCGTTCACCTTGGTTACTGTCAAGCCGTGTCTTCTCCTTTGCAGGTGGTGGTTTGTCGTTTGCTCCCCTATGTTTGCTAAATGGTTTGCTTTGGACGTCTTTTTGTTTGGTTGGCTCCTTCCTCACGTTTTCTCTCTTTGGTAAGCTGGTTGTCTAGGTTTGTTGTCTATTTTGCTCAATTGCCGACTTCTCTTGCTTTGCTTTGTCTCTTTGGCCAACTAGCACCTGTTTTCTACCGTGTATACTCTTTTGGCCGGTCACACTAGGTTTTCTGTTCACCTTGGATGGTTTTCCTCTCTTTGGACGATTTTCCTCTTTGGCTTTGGATGGTTGCTCTCCTTGCTTGGATGTCTCTTCTTTTTTGACAATTTCCCTCTCTTCTTGCTGTGTATTTAATTGTGTTGGCCTTACCCTAGTTTTGTCTTCCAAGGTCTTTATATACTGTCTTCCATGAAACCCTAATAGGGTTTATGTGGTAGATTTACGTTCTTGCCCTTACGCGGTGGATTTACTTTCTTGCCCCTCCATGTGGCTTTACTTTTACTTTCTTGCCTATCCATGTGCTTTACTTTCTTACACACTTAAACCTAGTTGACAACAATTACAACCCATACAAGGCTGTGGGAACAACAATCTCCCGCTTGTAATTGTTAGCAACACTCATAACAAAAGCTACTATGCAGCAGTTTCAACTCCCCCTAAATATGCACTCCCCTTTTCTTAATAACTCCCTCTGCACTGTTACTTCTCTCCCCCTTTGTCAACCAATTACAAATTTGAAAAACTCACAAAGTAGAGATGGAGGATTCACCTGATTTTTAGGCTTGAGGAGGCATTCGCACAAACAAACTAATTATGTGCTTTTCAAATAGCTCTGTGGACATAAATTTATTTAGATCTTTTGTAGTCTCTTTAATAGATTTAGGTTCAACTTGTAAGAGTAAAGTAGTAGCTCCCATAATTCTTCTTCTTGTTGTAACTCTTGCTGATGGGTTATCTATGATCTGATTTTCTTGATGAGCATTGGTCCATGTTTTCTTTGGCTTTCTTTCTTGCACTGTCTTAGTTGCAAGAGGATCTCTTTCTTCATCAATCACATACAAATTTTCAACTATTCTTTTCCTAGTTGCAACAGTAATGCCTTCTTTACTTTTTACCTAGCAACCTTTTTTTGTGAATATTGCCTTATGGTCTTCATTGCATAGTTTGCTAACAGATGCTAGATTATATTTGAGTCCTTCAACATGCAGAACATCTTTTTGCTTTCCTCTTCCAACGTTTATTGACCCCTAACCATTGATATTGAGTGAATCATCATTGCCAAACTTGACTCTGCCTTCTCGTAACTTGTTTAGCTTTGACAATTTACTCTTGTCTCCCGTCATGTGTGAAGTGCATCCACTATCAAAGATCTATTGTTTATCCTTGTAGCCATCTTTGAGTGCAATTTCAGCTATATTAGCCACCTCCCTTTTAACTTTATATTTCTTCTTTTGAATTGGCTGGAAGATAGCTTTCTCCTTTTTCTTAGCTTTGACTGCACCACTTATTTTCATTGTACCATTAAGTGCCTTCTCTTGCTCAGGGAGAAGTGTCATGCATCTCTTGGCATTATGGCCATCCTACTCACACCTTTTACACTGTTCCAAGTCTGCCAATACAGCAAACTTATTCTTTGAAACCACTGGTTTGGGCTTCCACCAACACTCCTTGTTAATGTGTCCTTACTTTTTATAGTATGTGCAAGAACTCACGACAGATGTTCTCCTCTGAATTTCGTATTGTCTCCCCCCATATGCAGCATCATATCTTCTCAAGTTGGAAACCTATACTGGCATTCTCTACTAGTAGTTACTCGCCTTATGACCCCAAACTCCATAAGAAAGATAGTGACCTTGAAATTGCCTCTCTTGGGTCTAATCACAACTTGTTTTCCTTTGTTCATTACTTACTGTGTAGGCAAGGTTGCTGGATTCTTTGCTTGTGTGACTTTTATTTTAGTCACCTTCTTCTCCTTCTTCTGTTCAACCGTAGCCCTCTGCTGGCTGACTTTCTTTTCTTTTTGAGATGTAACAGCTATGGGCTGCTGCTCTTTAACCACATACATCATTTTTGGCCTTGGCTTTGGTTTGATAACTGTCTTCTCTTATCTTTTTGAGTCATAGCCTTCTCTTTCAACTTTTGTGGCAAAGTCTCATTCTTCTTTTCTCTTGTAGAGCTTATTTCTCTTACCACTTCAAACTTCTGCAAGTTCTCCTAACTCTTTTTGAGTTGTTGCTGAAGTCTTAGCAACTCTATCTCGATTTCGTCAATTGTTGAAGTCCTTGAGCCAAGTTCTATTGTAAGGTCTTTACATATTTTGATCTGTTCTTCAAATCTTCTCTTCAAGTCAATATGTTCAGCCCTTATTTCATCCTTTTGACTTTTAGCTTCCTTAAACTTTGATTCAACTTGTTTTATATGAGCCTTTAACTTTTTTATGGTTCTACCCCTTCTGATTATCTTCTTTGAAGCTGCTTCCAACTCAGCTTCAAGATCTAGTTCTTCTTCATCAACCTCCTCTTGCTCTTCAGAGGTTGAATTACCACCTTGAGCTGATACCATAAAGGCATGCTTATCTGATGATTCTTTATCTTCCTCCTTATTAGCATTTTTATTTGACTCATATAACTCTTGAATGAGACTCTCTTCTTCTTTTGTCAGTTCTTCTTGCTGGACTTCTTTGATTTAAATGATGGTCTTTTCCATTTTGAATTTAGCTCATCATCATTATCCTCATCTTCATCATCAAGTTTCACTTTGCACTGAGAAGCAAAGTGTCCAGTCTGCCCACAATGATAACATCTTAAGACAACTATCCTTTTCCCTTCTTAGACCCCTTTTTGAATTTTCTTTTGAAGTAAGCCAACATTTCACCTTCACTTTCTTCCTCCTCCTCATCATCATCCTCATTGGATGATTCTTCCTCTTCTCTTATCTTCAAGTGCTTCATAGCTTTGAAAGCTGCCTCCTTTGATATCTTTAGTGTTGTAGAACTTTTAGCTGACTTTATTCTCATTTCATATGCAATGTGATTGCATTGGAAATCATGTAGAGACATAGAATTGAGATCTCTACTCTCCTCTATGGCTGCCACCTTTGAGGCAAACCTCTCAAGTAAAATTCTCAGAATTTTCTTCACAATAAATGAGTCCTTCTTGTTCTTCCCATGACTTCTAAGATCATTTATAGCATCAATAACCCTAGTGAAGAACTCTTGGACTGTCTCATTTTTTTGCATTCTAAGAGATTCATATCTCTCCTTGAACACTTGAAGCTTGGCCTCCTTCATTCTGCCATCACCTTTATAGACTTTTTGTAGTCTATCCATATCTCCTTAGCAGATTTGCAGTCTATAACTTTAGCATACTCAACATCTATCAATGCTGAAATGTATGATGTTTGAGGCCTTCCCATTTATTTCAAACTGCCTTAATTCCTCTAGGGTTGGATCTTTACCTTCTTCTAGGGCAATAAAACCCTCCTGTATGACTTTCATCACATTCATGCCTATGGTTGTAAATACCACCTACATTCTCACTCTCCACATATGATAGTTGGTTCCATTGAAGATTGGAACCTTCTTACTATAAGTAGTGCTGGTGTTGGTACCGACATCCATTTCTCAGTATGCTAAAAAGTTAAAACTTCTGAAACCCTTCAAACTAGTACACCAAGTTGTTAAGCTTCAAACTGGTGAACCTGTGCTCTGATACCAATTGAAGTTCCTGACTTCTCCCTAGGATCAACTAGTTTGTGATACCAAGAGGGGGGTAAATTAGTATCACCACAATTCACAATTCGTAGGTAAGTGAACAACTTCAACCATTCCCTAAAAGCGAACTCTTTCTTAGACTCGACTAAGGTAGATCTATTGCTACCTACTAATCACAATAGTCCCCCAAAGTCACCTTTCAGACACCTTGCCTAATAGACAATTCAGATGTTCTTGTTTAGGTCTTCGTTAGGTTATGTGTTGGCTAATACTTTAGCTGCGTTCACAACTCATTTCAAAACATAAAACGTAAAGCAAATTAAGGACATATGAGATTTATGTGGTTCCATCAATGTGACATACATCAATGGTGGTAGGGACTCTCCCTTACTGAGACTATCCACTATACCTAAGAATTCCAGTTACAATAGATGCCTTAATCCTCTGGTCCTTTCAATATTACAATTAGTAAGTAGGTACAATACAAAGAGTGTCATTTATACTGTGTCTACCCTTCTTCTAACTTATCTTGCCTTTGTTGAGTTGAAAGTTGATCTACTGTCGCTTAGAAGTTCACTACAACGCTTTATAACCTCTCTTGAAGAAATTTGGAAATACATTGAGTTATTTCTGATGCTTCGCCGAATTCCTTCTCTAGGTTGTCTAACACAGCTCCTGCTTTCACTGTCCCACGGTCTCACTTGTCTCCTTTTTCACATCTCACAGCCTGCCTCACATTTCTGGTTTGGCGTTATAGTCTCATGCACATTTCTGGTTTGCACCCTTTGCTGGTCACAGACCTCATGCATGCTTTTGGTTTGGCATTTCATGTCTCACGTAAGTTTCTGGTTTGCACACCTTGTTGGTCACATGCCTTACCACTGTTTCTGGTTTGCACATGTCTGTTTCACACCTTTAGATAGCTTGGTTTGCTCTCCCAATGGTCTCCTCTTTTAAGGTTTCTCCTCTCTTCTCTTACGGATGTTGTGCTGTCTTCTCTCTTATGTGGGTCACACAGTTTTCTCCAGTTGTCACACCTCTTTGCCGTGTGTTCTCCCTTGCCATCTAGCCTTGTTTTGGCCGTTCTCCTCCTTGCTTAGTCATCCACCCCTTTGCCATTGGTTTTGTTTGGCCGTGTAGATTGGTTTAGACGTTTACCTTGTTTGGCCGTGTAGGTTGGTTTGGATGTTCACTTTTGGCCGTGTAGATTGGTTTGGACGTTCACCTTTGGTTGGCCGGTTGTCTCCCTTTGGCTGTCCCTTTGTGTTTTGCCATCCAGCTCTTGCTGTCCAGCCTTTCCTCCCTTGTTTTCTCTCTTTGGCCGGTCACCTTTGTATTTTGCCATCCAACACCTTCTGATTTGTGATTTGCCATTCACCTTTGGTTGCTGTCCAGCCGTGTCTTCCCTTGTTTTCTCTCTTTGGCCTATCACCCTTTGTGTTTTGCCATCCAGCACCTTCTGATTTGTGATTTGCTGTTCACCTTTGGTTGCTGTCGAGCCGTGTCTTTCTCCTTTGCAGGTGGTGGTTTGCCATTTGCTCCCTTGTGTTTGCCGAATGGTTTGCTTCGGATGTCTTTTTGTTTGGCTGGCTCCTTCCTCATGTTTTCTCTCTTTGGTCAGCTGGTTGTCTAGGTTTGTTGTCCGTTTTGCTCATTTGCCGACTTCTCTTGCTTTGCTTTGTATCTTTGGCCAACCAACACCTGTTTTCTACCGTGTATACTCTTTTGGCCGGTCACACTAGGTCTTCCATTCACCTTGGACGATTTTCCTCTCTTTGGACGATTTTCCTCTTTGGCTTTGGACGGTTGCTCTCCTTACTTGGATGTCTTTTCTCTTTGGACAGTTTCCCTCTCTTCTTGCTGTGTATTTAATTGTGTTTGCCTTACCCTAATTTTGTCGTCCAAGGTCTTTATATACTCTCTTCCATGAAACCTTAATAAGGCTTATGTGGCAAATTTACGTTCTTGCCCTTACGCGATGGATTGACTTTCTTAACCTTCCATGTGGCTTTACTTTTACTTTCTTACCATTCCATGTGCTTTACTTTCTTGCACACTTAAACTTAGTTGACAACAATTACAACCCATACAAGACTGTGGGAACAACATAAAGTGCAGCAGCTGACAACACTATTAAAGGGAGAACAAGGTGTAGCAGCTAATAACCCATTTTTCATGCAATAACCATGAAATTAAGTATTTTTTCTTTCTTAATAACTATGTTCATTATGAAGAAAATGCCCATGGAACATCTATATATTGAATTCATTCATTTTAAGAAACAATGGAGTCCTTGATCTTGAATTTCATTTCTTATTGATATTAATTGTTGAATTCAAAAATAGAGTGTACCTCCCATCATTTCCGGTTAGCAAGGCTGCTCTATTGATTCCAAAGACACTTTTTGACACATTAATCCTGAAATAAACACATGTAGCTAAACAACCTAGTATATTAATTGAATCAAACAGGTATAAACACCATTAAAACTCTAAATCTATTGAAATCCATTACCGAAACGAGTCATTCATCATGGTTTGCATTACGTGCAAATATGAACTGGTTTAATTCCTAAATAATGTGACATTCTAATCACCTCATGTGAATTAGGCTCCTTTTGTTGTTAGCAGGACCATTTTTTATGCAATAACCATGAAATTAACTCTTGTTTCTTTCTTAATAACTATGTTCATTATGAAGAAAATGCCTATGGAACATCTATATATTGAATTCATTCATTTTAACCAACAATGGAGTCCTTGATCTTGAATTTCATTTCTTATTGATATTAATTGTTGAATTAAAAAGTAAAGTGTACCTCCCACCATTTCCGGATAGCAAGGCTGCTCTATTGATTCCAAATACACTTTTTGACACATTAATCATCAAATTAACACATGTAGCTAAACAACCTAGTATATTAATTAAATCAAACAAGTATAAACACCATTAAAAATCTAAATCTCTTGAAATCCATCAGCGAAACGAGTCATTCATCATGGTTTGCATTATGTGCAAATGTGAACTGGTTTAATTCCTAAATAATGAGACATTCTAATCACCTCATGTGAATTAGGCTCCTTTTGTTGTTAGTAGGACCATTTTTCATGCAATAACCATGAAATTAATTGTTGTTTCTTTCTTAATAACTATGTTCATTATGAAGAAAATGCCCATGGAACATCTATATATTGAATTCATTCATTTTAACAAACAATGCAGTCCTTGATCTTGAATTTCATTTCATATTGATATTAATTATTGAATTCAAAAATAGAGTGTACCTCCCATCATTTCCGATTAGCAAGGCTGCTCTATTGATTCCAAACACACTTTTTGACCAATTAATCATGAAATTAACACATGTAGCTAAACAACCTAGTATATTAATTAAATCAAACAAGTATAAACACTATTAAAATTCTAAATCTATTGAAATCCATCAGCGAAACGAGTCATTCATCATGGTTTGCATTATGTGCAAATGTGAACTGGTTTAATTCCTAAATAATGAGACATTCTAATCACCTCATGTGAATTAAGCTCCTTTTGTTGTTAGCAGGACCCTTTTTCATGCAATAACCATGAAATTAGCTATTGTTTCTTTCTTAATAACTATGTTCATTATGAAGAAAATGCCCATGGAACATCTATATATTGAATTCATTCATTTTAACAAACAATGGAGTCCTTGATCTTGAATTTCATTTCTTATTGATATTAATTGTTGAATTCAAAAATAGAGTGTACCTCTCATCATTTCTGGTTAGCAAGGCTGCTCTATTGATTCCAAAGACACTTTTTGACAAATTAATCATGAAATTAACACTTGTAGCTAAACAACCTAGTATATTAATTGAATCAAACAAGTATAAACACCATTAAAACTCTAAATCTATTGAAATCCATCAGCGAAACGAGTCATTCATCATGGTTTGCATTATGTGCAAATGTGAACTGGTTTAATTCCTAAATAATGAGACATTCTAATCACCTCATGTGAATTAGGCTCCTTTTGTTGTTAGCAGGACCATTTTTCATGCAATAACCATGAAATTAACTATTGTTTCTTTCTTAATAACTATGTTCATTATGAAGAAAATGCCCATGGAACATCTATATATTGAATTCATTCATTTTAACAAACAATGGAGTCCTTGATCTTGAATTTCATTTCTTATTGATATTAATTGTTGAATTCAAAAATAGAGTGTACCTCCCATCATTTCCGGTTAGCAAGGCTGCTCTATTGATTCCAAAGACACTTTTTGACACATTAATCATGAAATTAACACATGTAGCTAAACAACCTAGTATATTAATTCAATCAAACAAGTATAAACACCATTAAAACTCTAAATCTATTGAAATCCATCAGCGAAACGAGTCATTCATCATGGTTTGCATTATGTGCAAATGTGAACTGGTTTAATTCCTAAATAATGAGACATTCTAATCACCTCATGTGAATTAGGCTCCTTTTGTTGTTAGCAGGACCATTTTTCATGCAATAACCATGAAATTAACTATTGTTTCTTTCTTAATAACTATGTTCATTATGAAGAAAATGCCCATGGAACATCTATATATTGAATTCATTCATTTTAACAAACAATGGAGTCCTTGATCTTGAATTTCATTTCTTATTGATATTAATTGTTGAATTCAAAAATAGAGTGTACCTCTCATCATTTCTGGTTAGCAAGGCTGCTCTATTGATTCCAAAGACACTTTTTGACACATTAATCATGAAATTAACACATGTAGCTAAACAACCTAGTATATTAATTGAATCAAACAAGTATAAACACCATTAAAACTCTAAATCTATTGAAATCCATCAGCGAAACGAGTCATTCATCATGGTTTGCATTATGTGCAAATGTGAACTGGTTTAATTCCTAAATAATGAGACATTCTAATCACCTCATGTGAATTAGGCTCCTTTTGTTGTTAGCAGGACCATTTTTCATGCAATAACCATGAAATTAACTATTGTTTCTTTCTTAATAACTATGTTCATTATGAAGAAAATGCCCATGGAACATCTATATATTGAATTCATTCATTTTAACAAACAATGGAGTCCTTGATCTTGAATTTCATTTCTTATTGATATTAATTGTTGAATTCAAAAATATAGAGTGTACCTCCCATCATTTCCGGTTAGCAAGGCTGCTCTATTGATTCCAAACACACTTTTTGACACATTAATCATGAAATTAACACATGTAGCTAAACAACCTAGTATATTAATTGAATCAAACAAGTATAAACACCATTAAAACTCTAAATCTATTGAAATCCATCAGCGAAACGAGTCATTCATCATGGTTTGCATTATGTGCAAATGTGAACTGGTTTAATTCCTAAATAATGAGACATTCTAATCACCTCATGTGAATTAGGCTCCTTTTGTTGTTAGCAGGACCATTTTTCATGCAATAACCATGAAATTAACTATTGTTTCTTTCTTAATAACTATGTTCATTATGAAGAAAATGCCCATGGAACATCTATATATTGAATTCATTCATTTTTTTAACAAACAATGGAGTCCTTGATCTTGAATTTCATTTCTTATTGATATTAATTGTTGAATTCAAAAATAGAGTGTACCTCCCATCATTTCTGGTTAGCAAGGCTGCTCTATTGATTCCAAACACACTTTTTGACACATTAATCATGAAATTAACACATGTAGCTAAACAACCTAGTATATTAATTGAATCAAACAAGTATAAACACCATTAAAACTCTAAATCTATTGAAATCCATCAGCGAAACGAGTCATTTCATCATGGTTTGCATTATGTGCAAATGTGAACTGGTTTAATTCCTAAATAATGAGACATTCTAATCACCTCATGTGAATTAGGCTCCTTTTGTTGTTAGCAGGACCATTTTTCATGCAATAACCATGAAATTAACTATTGTTTCTTTCTTAATAACTATGTTCATTATGAAGAAAATGCCCATGGAACATCTATATATTGAATTCATTCATTTTAACAAACAATGGAGTCCTTGATCTTGAATTTCATTTCTTATTGATATTAATTGTTGAATTCAAAAATAGAGTGTACCTCCCATCATTTCCGGTTAGCAAGGCTGCTCTATTGATTCCAAACACACTTTTTGACACATTAATCATGAAATTAACACATGTAGCTAAACAACCTAGTATATTAATTGAATCAAACAAGTATAAACACCATTAAAACTCTAAATCTATTGAAATCCATCAGCGAAACGAGTCATTCATCATGGTTTGCATTATGTGCAAATGTGAACTGGTTTAATTCCTAAATAATGAGACATTCTAATCACCTCATGTGAATTAGGCTCCTTTTGTTGTTAGCAGGACCATTTTTCATGCAATAACCATGAAATTAACTATTGTTTCTTTCTTAATAACTATGTTCATTATGAAGAAAATGCCCATGGAACATCTATATATTGAATTCATTCATTTTAACAAACAATGGAGTCCTTGATCTTGAATTTCATTTCTTATTGATATTAATTGTTGAATCAAAAAAAAAAATAGAGTGTACCTCCCATCATTTCCGGTTAGCAAGGCTGCTCTATTGATTTCCAAAACACTTTTTTTGACACATTAATCATGAAATTAACACATGTAGCTAAACAACCTAGTATATTAATTGAATCAAACAAGTATAAACACCATTAAAAATCTAAATCTATTGAAATCCATCAGCGAAACGAGTCATTCATCATGGTTTGCATTATGTGCAAATGTGAACTGGTTTAATTCCTAAATAATGAGACATTCTAATCACCTCATGTGAATTAGGCTCCTTTTGTTGTTAGCAGGACCATTTTTCATGCAATAACCATGAAATTAACTATTGTTTCTTTCTTAATAACTATGTTCATTATGAAGAAAATGCCCATGGAACATCTATATATTGAATTCATTCATTTTAACAAACAATGGAGTCCTTGATCTTGAATTTCATTTCTTATTGATATTAATTGTTGAATTAATTGTTGAATTCAAAAAAAAATAGAGTGTACCTCCCATCATTTCCGGTTAGCAAAGGCTGCTCTATTGATTCCAAACACACTTTTTGACACATTAATCATGAAATTAACACATGTAGCTAAACAACCTAGTATATTAATTGAATCAAACAAGTATAAACACCATTAAAACTCTAAATCTATTGAAATCCATCAGCGAAACGAGTCATTCATCATGGTTTGCATTATGTGCAAATGTGAACTGGTTTAATTCCTAAATAATGAGACATTCTAATCACCTCATGTGAATTAGGCTCCTTTTGTTTGTAGCAGAGGACCATTTTTTTCATGCAATAACCATGAAATTAACTATTGTTTCTTTCTTAATAACTATGTTCATTATGAAGAAAATGCCCACGGAACATCTATATATTGAATTCATTCATTTTAACAAACAATGGAGTCCTTGATCTTGAATTTTTCATTTCTTATTGATATTAATTGTTGAATTCAAAAATAGAGTGTACCTCCCATCATTTCCGGTTAGCAAGGCTGCTCTATTGATTCAAAAACACACTTTTTGACACATTAATCATGAAATTAACACATGTAGCTAAACAACCTAGTTATTAATTGAATCAAACAAGTATAAACACCATTAAAAAAACTCTAAATCTATTGAAATCCATCAGCGAAACGAGTCATTCATCATGGTTTGCATTATGTGCAAATGTGAACTGGTTTAATTCCTAAATAATGAGACATTCTAATCACCTCATGTGAATTAGGCTCCTTTTGTTGTTAGCAGGACCATTTTTCATGCAATAACCATGAAATTAACTATTGTTTCTTTCTTAATAACTATATGTTCATTATGAAGAAAATGCCCATGGAACATCTATATATTGAATTCATTCATTTTAACAAACAATGGAGTCCTTGATCTTGAATTTCATTTCTTATTGATATTAATTGTTGAATTCAAAAATAGAGTGTACCTCCCATCATTTCCGGTTAGCAAGGCTGCTCTATTGATTCCAAACACACTTTTTGACACATTAATCATGAAATTAACACATGTAGCTAAACAACCTAGTATATTAATTGAATCAAACAAGTATAAACACCATTAAAACTCTAAATCTATTGTAAATCCATCAGCAAAACGAGTCATTCATCATGGTTTGCATTATGTGCAAATGTGAACTGGTTTAATTCCTAAATAATGAGACATTCTAATCACCTCATGTGAATTAGGCTCCTTTTGTTGTTAGCAGGACCATTTTTCATGCAATAACCATGAAATTAACTATTGTTTCTTTCTTAATAACTATGTTCATTATGAAGAAAATGCCCATGGAACATCTATATATTGAATTCATTCATTTTAACAAACAATGGAGTCCTTGATCTTGAATTTCATTTCTTATTGATATTAATTGTTGAATTCAAAAAAATAGAGTGTACCTCCCATCATTTCCGGTTAGCAAGGCTGCTCTATTGATTCCAAACACACTTTTTGACACATTAATCATGAAATTAACACATGTAGCTAAAAAACCTTGTATATTAATTGAATCAAACAAGTATGAACACCATTAAAACTCTAAATCTATTGAAAATCCATCAGCGAAACGAGTCATTTCATCATGGTTTGCATTATGTGCAAATGTGAACTGGTTTAATTCCTAAATAATGAGACATTCTAATCACCTCATGTGAATTAGGCTCCTTTTGTTGTTAGCAGGACCATTTTTCATGCAATAACCATGAAATTAACTATTGTTTCTTTCTTAATAACTATGTTCATTATGAAGAAAATGCCCATGGAACATCTATATATTGAATTCATTCATTTTTAACAACAAACAATGGAGTCCTTGATCTTGAATTTCATTTCTTATTGATATTAATTGTTGAATTCAAAAAAATAGAGTGTACCTCCCATCATTTCCGGTTAGCAAGGCTGCTCTATTGATTCCAAAACACACTTTTTTGACACATTAATCATGAAATTAACACATGTAGCTAAACAACCTAGTATATTAATTGAATCAAAACAAGTATAAACACCATTAAAACTCTAAATCTATTGAAATCCATCAGCGAAAACGAGTCATCATCATCATGGTTTGCATTATGTGCAAATGTGAACTGGTTTAATTCCTAAATAATGAGACATTCTAATCACCTCATGTGAATTAGGCTCCTTTTGTTGTTAGCAGGACCATTTTTCATGCAATAACCATGAAATTAACTATTGTTTCTTTCTTAATAACTATGTTCATTATGAAGAAAATGCCCATGGAACATCTATATATTGAATTCATTCATTTTAACAAACAATGGAGTCCTTGATCTTGAATTTCATTTCTTATTGATATTAATTGTTGAATCAAAAAAAATAAAGTGTACCTCCCATCATTTCCGGTTAGCAAGGCTGCTCTATTGATTCCAAACACATTTTTTGACACATTAATCATGAAATTAACACATGTAGCTAAACAACCTAGTATATTAATTGAATCAAACAAGTATAAACACCATTAAAACTCTAAATCTATTCAAATCCATCAGCAGCGAAACGAGTCATTCATCATGGTTTGCATTATGTGCAAATGTGAACTGGTTTAATTTCTAAAAATAATGAGACATTCTAATCACCTCATGTGAATTAGGCTCTTTTTTTGTTGTTAGCAGGACCATTTTTCATGCAATAACCATGAAATTAACTATTGTTTCTTTCTTTCTTAATAACTATGTTCATTATGAAGAAAATGCCCATGGAACATCTATATATTGAATTCATTCATTTTAACAAACAATGGAGTCCTTGATCTTGAATTTCATTTCTTATTGATATTAATTGTTGAATTCAAAAAATAAAGTGTACCTCCCCATCATTTCCGGTTAGCAAGGCTGCTCTATTGATTCCAAACACACTTTTTGACACATTAATCATGAAATTAACACATGTAGCTAAACAACCTAGTATATTAATTGAATCAAACAAGTATGAACACCATTAAAACTCTAAATCTATTTAAATCCATCAGCGAAACGAGTCATTCATCATGGTTTGCATTATGTGCAAATGTGAACTGGTTTAATTCCTAAATAATGAGACGTTCTAATCACCTCATGTGAATTAGGCTCCTTTTGTTGTTAGCAGGACATTTTTTTTTCATGCAATAACCATGAAATTAACTATTGTTTCTTTCTTAATAACTATGTTCATTATGAAGAAAATGCCCATGGAAACATCTATATATTGAATTCATTCATTTTTAACAAACAATGGAGTCCTTGATCTTGAATTTCATTTCTTATTGATATTAATTGTTGAATTCAAAAAAAAATAAGTGTACCTCCCATCATTTCCGGTTAGCAAGGCTGCTCTATTGATTCCAAAACACTTTTTTGACACACATTAATCATGAAATTAACACATGTAGCTAAACAACCCTAGTATTATTAATTGAATCAAACAAGTATAAACACCATTAAAACTCTAAATCTATTGAAATCCATCAGCGAAACGAGTCATTCATCATGGTTTGCATTATGTGCAAATGTGAACTGGTTTAATTCCTAAATAATGAGACATTCTAATCACCTCATGTGAATTAGGCTCCTTTTTTTTGTTGTTAGCAGGACCATTTTTCATGCAATAACCATGAAATTAACTATTGTTTCTTTCTTAATAACTATGTTCATCATTATGAAGAAAATGCCCATGGAACATATATATATATTGAATTCATTCATTTTAACAAACAATGGAGTCCTTGATCTTGAATTTCATTTCTTATTGATATTAATTGTTGAATTCAAAAATAAAGTGTACCTCCCATCATTTCCGGTTAGCAAGGCTGCTCTATTGATTCCAAACACACTTTTTGACACATTAATCATGAAATTAACACATGTAGCTAAACAACCTAGTATATTAATTGAATCAAACAAGTATAAACACCATTAAAACTCTAAAATCTATTAAAAATCCATCAGCGAAACGAGTCATTCATCATGGTTTGCATTATGTGCAAATGTGAACTGGTTTAATTCCTAAATAATGAGACATTCTAATCACCTCATGTGAATTAGGCTCCTTTTGTTGTTAGCAGGACCATTTTTCATGCAATAACCATGAAATTAACTATTGTTTCTTTCTTAATAACTATGTTCATTATGAAGAAAATGCCCATGGAACATCTATATATTGAATTCATTCATTTTAACAAACAATGGAGTCCTTGATCTTGAATTTCATTTCTTATTGATATTAATTGTTGAATTCAAAAAAATAAAGTGTACCTCCCATCATTTCCGGTTAGCAAGGCTGCTCTATTGATTCCAAACACACTTTTTTACACATTAATCATGAAATTAACACATGTAGCTAAACAACCTAGTTTATTAATTGAATCAAACAAGTATAAACACCATTAAAACTCTAAATCTATTGAAAATCCATCAGCGAAACGAGTCATTCATCATGGTTTGCATTATGTGCAAAATGTGAACTGGTTTAATTCCTAAATAATGAGACATTCTAATCACCTCATGTGAATTAGGCTCCTTTTGTTGTTAGCAGGACCATTTTTCATGCAATAACCATGAAATTAACTATTTTTCTTTCTTAATAACTATGTTCATTATGAAGAAAATGCCCATGGAACATCTATATATTGAATTCATTCATTTTAACAAACAATGGAGTCCTTGATCTTGAATTTCATTTCTTATTGATATTAATTGTTGAATTCAAAAATAGAGTGTACCTCCCATCATTTCCGGTTAGCAAGGCTGCTCTATTGATTCCAAACACACTTTTTGACACATTAATCATGAAATTAACACATGTAGCTAAACAACCTAGTATATTAATTGAATCAAACAAGTATAAACACATTAAAAAAACTCTAAATCTATTGAAAATCCATCAGCGAAACGAGTCATTCATCATGGTTTGCATTATGTGCAAATGTGAACTGGTTTAATTCCTAAATAATGAGACATTCTAATCACCTCATGTGAATTAGGCTCTTTTTGTTGTTAGCAGGACCATTTTTCATGCAATAACCATGAAATTAACTATTTGTTTCTTTCTTAATAACTATGTATGTTCATTATGAAGAAAATGCCCATGGAACATCTATATATATTGAATTCATTCATTTTAACAAACAATGGAGTCCTTGATCTTGAATTTCATTTCTTATTGATATTAATTGTTGAATTCAAAAAAAATAAAGTGTACCTCCCATCATTTCCGGTTAGCAAGGCTGCTCTATTGATTCCAAAACACACTTTTTGACACATTAATCATGAAATTAACACATGTAGCTAAACAACCTAGTTTATTAATTGAATCAAACAAGTATAAAACACCATTAAAACTCTAAATCTATTAAAATCCATCAGCGAAACGAGTCATTCATCATGGTTTTGCATTATGTGCAAATGTGAACTGGTTTTAATTCCTAAATAATGAGACATTCTAATCACCTCATGTGAATTAGGCTCCTTTTGTTGTTAGCAGGACCATTTTTCATGCAATAACCATGAAAATTAACTATTGTTTTCTTTCTTTAATAACTATGTTCATTATGAAGAAAATGCCCATGGAACATCTATATATTGAATTCATTCATTTTAACAAACAATGGAGTCCTTGATCTTGAATTTCATTTCTTATTGATATTAATTGTTGAATTCAAAAATAAAGTGTACCTCCCATCATTTCCGGTTAGCAAGGCTGCTCTATTGATTCCAAACACACTTTTTTTTTGACACATTAATCATGAAATTAACACATGTAGCTAAACAACCTAGTATATTAATTGAATCAAACAAGTATAAACACCACCATTAAAACTCTAAATCTATTCAAAATCCATCAGCGAAACGAGTCATTCATCATGGTTTGCATTATGTGCAAATGTGAACTGGTTTAATTCCTAAATAATGAGACATTCTAATCACCTCATGTGAATTAGGCTCCTTTTGTTGTTAGCAGGACCATTTTTCATGCAATAACCATGAAATTAACTATTGTTTCTTTCTTAATAACTATGTTCATTATGAAGAAAATGCCCATGGAACATCTATATATTGAATTCATTCATTTTAACAAACAAACAATGGAGTCCTTGATCTTGAATTTCATTTCTTATTGATATTAATTGTTGAATTCAAAAATAAAGTGTACCTCCCATCATTTCCGGTTAGCAAGGCTGCTCTATTGATTCCAAACACACTTTTTTTTGACACATTAATCATGAAATTAACACATGTAGCTAAACAACCTAGTTTATTAATTGAAATCAAACAAAGTATAAACACCATAAAAACTCTAAATCTATTCAAATCCATCAGCGAAACGAGTCATTCATCATGGTTTGCATTATGTGCAAATGTGAACTGGTTTAATTCCTAAATAATGAGACATTCTAATCACCTCATGTGAATTAGGCTCCTTTTTGTTGTTAGCAGGACCATTTTTCATGCAATAACCATGAAATTAACTATTGTTTCTTTTCTTAATAACTATGTTCATTATGAAGAAAATGCCCATGGAACATCTATATATTGAATTCATTCATTTTAACAAACAATGGAGTCCTTGATCTTGAATTCATTTTCTTATTGATATTAATTGTTGAAAAAAAAATAAAGTGTACCTCCCATCATTTCCGGTTAGCAAGGTTGCTCTATTGAATCCAAACACACTTTTTTTGACACATTAATCATGAAATTAAGACATGTAGCTAAACAAGAAAGTATATTAATTGAATCAAACAAGTATAAACACCATCAAAACTCTAAATCTATTCAAAATCCATCAGCGAAACGAGTCATTCATCATGGTTTGCATTATGTGCAAATGTGAATTGGTTTAATTCCAAAATAATGAGACATTCTAATCACCTCATGTGAATTAGGCTCCTTTTGTTGTTAGCAGGACCATTTTTCATGCAATAACCATGAAATTAACTATTGTTTCTTTCTTAATAACTATGTTCATTATGAAGAAAATGCCCATGGAACATCTATATATATTGAATTCATTCATTTTAACAAACAATGGAGTCCTTGATCTTGAATTTCATTTCTTATTGATATTAATTGTTGAATTCAAAAAATAAAGTGTACCTCCCATCATTTCCGGTTAGCAAGGCTGCTCTATTGATTCCAAACACACTTTTTTGACACATTAATCATGAAATTAACACATGTAGCTAAAAACCTAGTTTATTAATTGAATCAAACAAGTATAAACACCATTAAAACTCTAAATCTATTCAAATCCATCAGCGAAACGAGTCATTCATCATGGTTTGCATTATGTGCAAATGTGAACTGGTTTAATTCCTAAATAATGAGACATTCTAATCACCTCATGTGAATTAGGCTCCTTTTTTGTTGTTAGCAGGACCATTTTTCATGCAATAACCATGAAATTAACTATTGTTTCTTTCTTAATAACTATGTTCATTATGAAGAAAATGCCCATGGAACATCTATATATTGAATTCATTCATTTTTAACAAACAATGGAGTCCTTGATCTTGAATTTCATTTCTTATTGATATTAATTGTTGAATCAAAAAATAAAGTGTACCTCCCATCATTTCCGGTTAGCAAGGCTGCTCTATTGATTCCAAACACACTTTTTTGACACATTAATCATGAAATTAACACATGTAGCTAAACAACCTAGTTTATTAATTGAATCAAAAACAAGTATAAACACCATTAAAACTCTAAATCTATTCAAATCCATCAGCGAAACGAGTCATTCATCATGGTTTGCATTATGTGCAAATGTGAACTGGTTTAATTCCTAAATAATAATGAGACATTCTAATCACCTCATGTGAATTAGGCTCCTTTTGTTGTTAGCAGGACCCATTTTTTTCATGCAATAACCATGAAATTAACTATTGTTTCTTTCTTAATAACTATGTTCATTATGAAGAAAATGCCCATGGAACATCTATATATATATTGAATTCATTCATTTTAACAAACAATGGAGTCCTTAATCTTGAATTTCATTTCTTATTGATATTAACTGTTGAATTCAAAAAATAAAGTGTCCCTCCCATCATTTCCGGTTAGCAAGGCTGCTCTATTGATTCCAAAGACACTTTTTGACACATTAATCATGAAATTAACACATGTAGCTAGCTAAACAACCTAGTTTATTAATTGAATCAAACAAGTATAAACACCATAAAAAACTCTAAATCTATTCAAATCCATCAGCGAAAACGAGTCATTCATCATGGTTTGCATTATGTGCAAATGTGAACTGGTTTAATTCCTAAATAATGAGACATTCTAATCACCTCATGTGAATTAGGCTCCTTTTGTTGTTAGCAGGACCATTTTTCATGCAATAACCATGAAATTAACTATTGTTTCTTTCTTAATAACTATGTTCATTATGAAGAAAAAATGCCCATGGAACATCTATATATTGAATTCATTCATTTTAACAAACAATGGAGTCCTTGATCTTGAATTTCATTTCTTATTGATATTAATTGTTGAATTAAAAAATAAAGTGTACCTCCCATCATTTCCGGTTAGCAAGGCTGCTCTATTGATTCCAAACACACTTTTTGACACATTAATCATGAAATTAACACATGTAGCTAAACAACCTAGTTTATTAATTGAATCAAACAAGTATAAACACCATTAAAAACTCTAAATCTATTCAAATCCATCAGCGAAACGAGTCATTCATCATGGTTTGCATTATGTGCAAATGTGAACTGGTTTAATTCCTAAATAATGAGACATTCTAATCACCTCATGTGAATTAGGCTCCTTTTGTTGTTAGCAGGACCATTTTTCATGCAATAACCATGAAATTAACTATTGTTTCTTTCTTAATAACTATGTTCATTATGAAGAAAATGCCCATGGAACATCTATATATTGAATTCATTCATTTTTAACAAACAATGGAGTCCTTGATCTTGAATTTCATTTTTCTTATTGATATTAATTGTTGAATTCAAAAATAAAAGTGTACCTCCCATCATTTCCGGTTAGCAAGGCTGCTCTATTGATTCAAAACACTTTTTTTTGACACATTAATCATGAAATTAACACATGTAGCTAAACAACCTAGTATATTAATTGAATCAAACAAGTATAAACACCATTAAAACTCTAAATCTATTCAAATCCATCAGCGAAACGAGTCATTCATCATGGTTTTTGCATTATGTGCAAATGTGAACTGGTTTAATTCCTAAATAATGAGACATTCTAATCACCTCATGTGAATTAGGCTCCTTTTGTTGTTAGCAGGACCATTTTTCATGCAATAACCATGAAATTAACTATTGTTTCTTTCTTAATAACTATGTTCATTATGAAGAAAATGCCCATGGAACATCTATATATTGAATTCATTCATTTTAACAAACAATGGAGTCCTTGATCTTTGAATTTCATTTCTTATTGATATTAATTGTTGATTCAAAAATAAAGTGTACCTCCCATCATTTCCGGTTAGCAAGGCTGCTCTATTGATTCCAAACACACTTTTTGACACATTAATCATGAAATTAACACATGTAGCTAAACAACCTAGTTTATTAATTGAATCAAACAAGTATAAACACCATTAAAACTCTAAATCTATTTCAATCCATCAGCGAAACGAGTCATTCATCATGGTTTTGCATTATGTGCAAATGTGAACTGGTTTAATTCCTAAATAATGAGACATTCTAATCACCTCATGTGAATTAGGCTCCTTTTGTTGTTAGCAGGACCATTTTTCATGCAATAACCATGAAATTAACTATTGTTTCTTTCTTAATAACTATGTTCATTATGAAGAAAATGCCCATGGAACATCTATATATTGAATTCATTCATTTTAACAAACAATGGAGTCCTTGATCTTGAATTTCATTTCTTATTGATATTAATTGTTGAATGAAAAAAATAAAGTGTACCTCCCATCATTTCCGGTTTAGCAAGGCTGCTCTATTGATTCCAAACACACTTTTTTGACACATTAATCATGAAATTAACACATGTAGCTAAACAACCTAGTTTATTAATTGAATCAAACAAGTATAAACACCATTAAAACTCTAAAAATCTATTCAAATCCATCAGCGAAACGAGTCATTCATCATGGTTTGCATTATGTGCAAATGTGAACTGGTTTAATTCCTAAATAATGAGACATTCTAATCACCTCATGTGAATTAGGCTCCTTTTGTTGTTAGCAGGACCATTTTTCATGCAATAACCATGAAATTAACTATTGTTTCTTTCTTAATAACTATGTTCATTATGAAGAAAATGCCCATGGAACATCTATATATTGAATTCATTCATTTTAACAAACAATGGAGTCCTTGATCTTGAATTTCATTTCTTATTGATATTAATTGTTTGAATCAAAAAAATAAAGTGTACCTCCCATCATTTCCGGTTAGCAAGGCTGCTCTATTGATTCCAAACACACTTTTTGACACATTAATCATGAAATTAACACATGTAGCTAAACAACCTAGTTTATTAATTGAATCAAACAAGTATATAAACACCATTAAAACTCTAAATCTATTTCAAATCCATCAGCGAAACGAGTCATTCATCATGGTTTGCATTATGTGCAAATGTGAACTGGTTTAATTCCTAAATAATGAGACATTCTAATCACCTCATGTGAATTAGGCTCTTTTTTGTTGTTAGCAGGACCATTTTTTCATGCAATAACCATGAAATTAACTATTGTTTCTTTCTTAATAACTATGTTCATTATGATGAGAAAATGCCCATGGAACATCTATATATTGAATTCATTCATTTTAACAAACAATGGAGTCCTTGATCTTGAATTTCATTTTCTTATTGATATTAATTGTTGAATTCAAAAAATAAAGTGTACCCTCCCATCATTTCCGGTTAGCAAGGCTGCTCTATTGATTCCAAACACACTTTTTTGACACATTAATCATGAAATTAACACATGTAGCTAAACAACCTAGTTTATTAATTGAATCAAAAACAAGTATAAACACACCATTAAAACTCTAAATCTATTCAAATCCATCAGCGAAACGAGTCATTCATCATGGTTTGCATTATGTGCAAATGTGAAATGTGAACTGGTTTAATTCCTAAATAATGAGACATTCTAATCACCTCATGTGAATTAGGCTCCTTTTGTTGTTAGCAGGACCATTTTTCATGCATGCAATAACCATGAAAATTAACTATTGTTTCTTTCTTAATAACTATGTTCATTATGAAGAAAATGCCCATGGAAACATCTATATATTGAATTCATTCATTTTAACAAACAATGGAGTCCTTGATCTTGAATTTCATTTCTTATTGATATTAATTGTTGAATTAAAAAATAAAGTGTACCTCCCATCATTTCCGGTTAGCAAGGCTGCTCTATTGATTCCAAACACACTTTTTGACACATTAATCATGAAATTAACACATGTAGCTAAACAACCTAGTTTATTAATTGAATCAAACAAGTATAAACACCATTAAAACTCTAAATCTATTCAAATCCATCAGCGAAACGAGTCATTCATCATGGTTTGCATTATGTGCAAATGTGAACTGGTTTAATTCCTAAATAATGAGACATTCTAATCACCTCATGTGAATTAGGCTCCTTTTGTTGTTAGCAGGACCATTTTTCATGCAATAACCATGAAATTAACTATTGTTTCTTTCTTAATAACTATGTTCATTATGAGAAAAAATGCCCATGGAACATCTATATATTGAATTCATTCATTTTAACAAACAATGGAGTCCTTGATCTTGAATTTCATTTCTTATTGATATTAATTGTTGAATTAAAAAATAAAGTGTACCTCCCATCATTTCCGGTTAGCAAGGCTGCTCTATTGATTCCAAACACACTTTTTTACACATTAATCATGAAATTAACACATGTAGCTAAACAACCTAGTTTATTAATTGAATCAAACAAGTATAAACACCATTAAAACTCTAAATCTATTCAAATCCATCAGCGAAACGAGTCATTCATCATGGTTTGCATTATGTGCAAATGTGAACTGGTTTAATTCCTAAATAATGAGACATTCTAATCACCTCATGTGAATTAGCCTTTTTTTGTTGTTAGCAGGACCATTTTTCATGCAATAACCATGAAATTAACTACTATTGTTTCTTTCTTAATAACTATGTTCATTATGAAGAAAATGCCCATGGAACATCTATATATTGAATTCATTCATTTTAACAAACAATGGAGTCCTTGATCTTGAATTTCATTTCTTATTGATATTAATTGTTGAATTCAAAAATAAAGTGTACCTCCCATCATTTCCGGTTAGCAAAGCTGCTGCTCTATTGATTCCAAACACACTTTTTTGACACATTAATCATGAAATTAACACATGTAGCTAAACAACCTAGTTTATTAATTGAATCAAACAAGTATAAACACCATTAAAACTCTAAATCTATTCAAATCCATCAGCGAAACGAGTCATTCATCATGGTTTGCATTATGTGCAAATGTGAACTGGTTTAATTCTAAAAATAATGAGACATTCTAATCACCTCATGTGAATTAGGCTCCTTTTGTTGTTAGCAGGACCATTTTTCATGCAATCATGCAATAACCATGAAATTAACTATTGTTTCTTTCTTAATAACTATGTTCATTATGAAGAAAATGCCCATGGAACATCATATATATATTGAATTCATTCATTTTAACAAACAATGGAGTCCTTGATCTTGAATTTCATTTCTTATTGATATTAATTGTTGAATTCAAAAATAAAGTGTACCTCCCATCATTTCCGGTTAGCAAGGCTGCTCTATTGATTCCAAACACACTTTTTGACACATTAATCATGAAATTAACACATGTAGCTAAACAACCTAGTTTATTAATTGAATCAAACAAGTATAAACACCATTAAAACTCTAAATCTATTCAAATCCATCAGCGAAACGAGTCATTCATCATGTTTTGCATTATGTGCAAATGTGAACTGGTTTAATTCCTAAATAATGAGACATTCTAATCACCTCATGTGAATTAGGCTCCTTTTTTTGTTGTTAGCAGGACCATTTTTCATGCAATAACCATGAAATTAACTATTTGTTTCTTTCTTAATAACTATGTTCATTATGAAGAAAATGCCCATGGAACATCTATATATTGAATTCATTCATTTTAACAAACAATGGAGTCCTTGATCTTGAATTTTCATTTCTTATTGATATTAATTGTTGAATTCAAAAATAAAGTGTACCTCCCATCATTTCCGGTTAGCAAGGCTGCTCTATTGATTCCAAACACACTTTTTGACACATTAATCATGAAATTAACACATGTAGCTAAACAACCTAGTTTATTAATTGAATCAAACAAGTATAAACACCATTAAAACTCTAAATCTATTCAAATCCATCAGCGAAACGAGTCATTCATCATGGTTTGCATTATGTGCAAATGTGAACTGGTTTAATTCCTAAATAATGAGACATTCTAATCACCTCATGTGAATTAGGCTTTTTTTGTTGTTAGCAGGACCATTTTTCATGCAATAACCATGAAATTAACTATTGTTTCTTTCTTAATAACTATGTTCATTAATGAAGAAAATGCCCATGGAACATCTATATATTGAATTCATTCATTTTTAACAAACAATGGAGTCCTTGATCTTGAATTTCATTTCTTATTGATATTAATTGTTTGAAAAAAAAAATAAAGTGTACCTCCCATCATTTCCGGTTAGCAAGGCTGCTCTATTGATTCAAAACACACTTTTTGACACATTAATCATGAAATTAACACATGTAGCTAAACAACCTAGTTTATTAATTGAATCAAACAAGTATAAACACCATTAAAACTCTAAATCTATTCAAATCCATCAGCGAAACGAGTCATTCATCATGGTTTGCATTATGTGCAAATGTGAACTGGTTTAATTCCTAAATAATGAGACATTTCTAATCACCTCATGTGAATTAGGCTCCTTTTGTTGTTAGCAGGACCATTTTTCATGCAATAACCATGAAATTAACTATTGTTTCTTTCTTAATAACTATGTTCATTATGAAGAAAAATGCCCATGGAACATCTATATATTGAATTCATTCATTTTAACAAACAATGGAGTCCTTGATCTTGAATTTCATTTCTTATTGATATTAATTGTTGAATTCAAAAAAATAAGTGTACCTCCCATCATTTCCGGTTAGCAAGGCTGCTCTATTGATTCCAAACACACTTTTTGACACATTAATCATGAAAATTAACACATGTAGCTAAACAACCTAGTTTATTAATTGAATCAAACAAGTATAAAAACACCATTAAAAACTCTAAATCTATTCAAATCCATCAGCGAAACGAGTCATTCATCATGGTTTGCATTATGTGCAAATGTGAACTGGTTTAATTCCTAAATAATGAGACATTCTAATCACCTCATGTGAATTAGGCTCCTTTTGTTGTTAGCAGGACCATTTTTCATGCAATAACCATGAAATGAAATTAACTATTGTTTCTTTCTTAATAACTATGTTCATTATGAAGAAAATGCCCATGGAACATCTATATATTGAATTCATTCATTTTAACAAACAATGGAGAGTCCTTGATCTTGAATTTCATTTCTTATTGATATTAATTGTTGAAATTCAAAAAATAAAGTGTACCTCCCATCATTTCCGGTTAGCAAGGCTGCTCTATTGATTCCAAAACACACTTTTTGACACATTAATCATGAAATTAACACATGTAGCTAAACAACCTAGTTTATTAATTGAATCAAACAAGTATAAACACCATTAAAAAACTCTAAATCTATTCAAATCCATCAGCGAAACGAGTCATTCATCATGGTTTTGCATTATGTGCAAATGTGAACTGGTTTAATTCCTAAATAATGAGACATTCTAATCACCTCATGTGAATTAGGCTCCCTTTTGTTGTTAGCAGGACCATTTTTCATGCAATAACCATGAAATTAACTATTGTTTCTTTCTTAATAACTATGTTCATTATGAAGAAGAAAATGCCCATGGAACATCTATATATTGAATTCATTCATTTTAACAAACAATGGAGTCCTTGATCTTGAATTTCATTTCTTATATTGATATTAATTGTTGAATCAAAAAAAATAAAGTGTACCTCCCATCATTTCCGGTTAGCAAGGCTGCTCTATTGATTCCAAACACACTTTTTGACACATTAATCATGAAATTAAACACATGTAGCTAAACAACCTAGTTTATTAATTGAATCAAACAAGTATAAACACCATTAAAACTCTAAATCTATTCAAATCCATCAGCGAAACGAGTCATTCATCATGGTTTGCATTATGTGCAAATGTGAACTGGTTTAATTCCTAAATAATGAGACATTCTAATCACCTCATGTGAATTAGGCTCCTTTTGTTGTTAGCAGGACCATTTTTCATGCAATAACCATGAAATTAACTATTGTTTCTTTCTTAATAACTATGTTCATTATGAAGAAAATGCCCATGGAACATCTATATATTGAATTCATTCATTTTAACAAACAATGGAGTCCTTGATCTTGAATTTCATTTCTTATTGATATTAATTGTTGAATTCAAAAATAAAGTGTACCTCCCATCATTTCCGGTTAGCAAGGCTGCTCTATTGATTCCAAACACACTTTTTGACACATTAATCATGAAATTAACACATGTAGCTAAACAACCTAGTTTATTAATTGAATCAAACAAGTATAAACACCATTAAAACTCTAAATCTATTCAAATCCATCAGCGAAACGAGTCATTCATCATGGTTTGCATTATGTGCAAATGTGAACTGGTTTAATTCCTAAATAATGAGACATTCTAATCACCTCATGTGAATTAGGCTCCTTTTGTTGTTAGCAGGACCATTTTTCATGCAATAACCATGAAATTAACTATTGTTTCTTTCTTAATAACTATGTTCTTTATGAAGAAAATGCCCATGGAACATCTATATATTGAATTCATTCATTTTAACAAACAATGGAATCCTTGATCTTGAATTTCATTTCTTATTGATATTAACTGTTGAATTCAAAAATAAAGTGTACCTCCCATCATTTCCGATTAGCAAAGCTGCTCTATTGATTCCAAACACACTTTTTGACACATTAATCATGAAATTAACACATGTAGCTAAACAACCTAGTTTATTAATTGAATCAAACAAGTATAAACACCATTAAAACTCTAAATCTATTCAAATCCATCAGCGAAACGAGTCATTCATCATGGTTTGCATTATGTGCAAATGTGAACTGGTTTAATTCCTAAATAATGAGACATTCTAATCACCTCATGTGAATTAGGCTCTTTTTTGTTGTTAGCAGGACCATTTTTCATGCAATAACCATGAAATTAACTATTGTTTCTTTCTTAATAACTATGTTCATTATGAAGAAAATGCCCATGGAACATCTATATATTGAATTCATTCATTTTAACAAACAATGGAGTCCTTGATCTTGAATTTCATTTCTTATTGATATTAATTGTTGAATTCAAAAATAAAGTGTACCTCCCATCATTTCCGGTTAGCAAGGCTGCTCTATTGATTCCAAACACACTTTTTGACACATTAATCATGAAATTAACACATGTAGCTAAACAACCTAGTTTATTAATTGAATCAAACAAGTATAAACACCATTAAAACTCTAAATCTATTCAAATCCATCAGCGAAACGAGTCATTCATCATGGTTTGCATTATGTGCAAATGTGAACTGGTTTAATTCCTAAATAATGAGACATTCTAATCACCTCATGTGAATTAGGCTCCTTTTGTTGTTAGCAGGACCATTTTTCATGCAATAACCATGAAATTAACTATTGTTTCTTTCTTAATAACTATGTTCATTATGAAGAAAATGCCCATGGAACATCTATATATTGAATTCATTCATTTTAACAAACAATGGAGTCCTTGATCTTGAATTTCATTTCTTATTGATATTAATTGTTGAATTCAAAAATAAAGTGTACCTCCCATCATTTCCGGTTAGCAAGGCTGCTCTATTGATTCCAAACACACATTTTGACACATTAATCATGAAATTAAACACATGTAGCTAAACAACCTAGTTTATTAATTGAATCAAACAAGTATAAACACCATTAAAACTCTAAATCTATTCAAATCCATCAGCGAAACGAGTCATTCATCATGGTTTGCATTATGTGCAAATGTGAACTGGTTTAATTCCTAAATAATGAGACATTCTAATCACCTCATGTGAATTAGGCTCTCCTTTTGTTGTTAGCAGGACCATTTTTCATGCAATAACCATGAAAATTAACTATTGTTTCTTTCTTAATAACTATGTTCATTATGAAGAAAATGCCCATGGAACATCTATATATTGAATTCATTCA